>JANHGN010013574.1:206782-218957 GCA_024605025.1 Megaceryle maxima | reverse complement strand
AGAAAGAAAGAAAGAAAGAAAGAAAGAAAGAAAGAAAGAAAGAAAGAAAGAAAGAAAGAAAGAAAGAAAGAAAGAATCAAGGTAAGAGTTAATTTGTGCAATTTTCCTTTGTTTTTCTTTCTCTTGGCTCTGCTCTAAGTTGTGCTTTCTTAGGCTTTCCAGATGATGCCCTTCTGTATTTTGGCAATCCCAACCACCTGGAATTCAAAGACCACTTTCATTTATAATGAGATTTCAGATGTTTGACAAGCTGCTTGGGCCTAGAGTGTAGTTTAAGCCTTGCTTGTCATGCTCAGAGATCTGTCATACTGAGCATGGCTGAGACAGTCTCAGAAGCAGCAAACCTGGGATTTCCATGGAGGGTTTGATAAAGATGTAGTCAAGGCCAAGCAGAGGGAAATCGGACTTTCCCACTTCAATGTATCTGTTGTGGTATTTGCCTGCTTCTTTTTATTTGGCTTTTTTTTATTTATTACTGTACCACTGATCTTGGACCAGATGTGCTGGTCCCCGTGCATCTTGAGAGCAGCAGATTTACTGGATGTGTGCAGACCATCTGCACCCTGCATGTGGAATAGGTCCAGTCCTTCCAAGCACTGTTATGTTGTGCTATGTGGCTTGCACACCTAGGAAATGATGAGAGGCATTGCCCTAGTCCTAGTTCTTCTGAGGGATTAGAAAGAAGAGAAATGTCTTCTACTGTAGGAAAACTGACCTTCAAGAAGAAGGAACATTTCACCATCCAGGAAACTTGTTCTGTGAGCTTTAGATAGAAGACAAATTCAGTGACCATGAGAAACCTCAGCATCTTAGAAAGAAATCTGTTCAACAGTTAATATGGGTTCAGGCTCTACAGTCTCCTGAGGCAGCAAAGCAACCTCTGTGTCCTAGAAACTCTTTCAAGGTGTCAACCTTGTCAGTGTGGCACTTGTGAACCACTGTGCCAGCAAACCACAGGATGTGGGACTGGATCTCCATCCAGTAAAGGCTAAGGGTCCCAGATGATCAGTCTGGTTGAGGACTGTGGAGCTGATGTAGCAATGGGAAAGGGGTGAGATACCAGGTCAAATTCTTGAACACAAATGAAGCACCAGGGAGGAGCTGATGGTGCTGGGAATAAAAAGGAAGAAAGAAAGCTCCTCAAGTGGAAGAATGAATCAGTGAAAAATTTCACCGAAGAGAAAGCTCTGGGTGTGTGGAAGGTAACAGTAGAAGATGTGAATGACCCCATACTCTTTATGTGCTTACAAAAGGGAAGACAGAAGATAATAGCTCGGTCTGACAATAGGTGGTACTGAAGTCCTGACAGGTTTCTTTGTTTTCTGGTTACCTGGGAAGTCAGAATTAACTGTGAAAGTGGTCGTCAGTATTTTATTCTGAAATAATGAAATAGAAGATTTTTTTTTTTTTTTAAATAAAAGACAGCATATTAAAAAGGAAGGTGAAATTCCTAACAGTCAAAGTCTCTGTGGCTGAACAGAATATTTTTCTATTTACCGGAGCAAGACCCTAGTTACAGAGGAGATTGTGACTGGAATCTGGAACAAATCATTGGAACATCAAGAATTAACTCTCGACAAAGGAGTTAAACTTTGTTGAACGAACCAGCTCCCCAGTTCAGAATGAAAGGGAGGACATAACTGAGAATCAAAAATAGTGCAAAGAAAGATGTTTGAGGAAGTTATAATTGGAGTCCTACAAGAACAGCATCTGGGCCTGCAGATGGTGTGGAAAATAGTGCAAGCCATAAACTGGAAAAAAAGGTACGCACCAGATTACATCACTGTGAAATAGTTTGTAAGGAACAGCATAGAAGAGATCAATGACAGCACCGTTTGCTCTGGGGGATTCTTCATAAGAGCAATTCATCAGAAGATGAATGAACTATCACCCTGAAAGCAAGGAAGACATTTATTCATTTTAAATTGGATACTGGTGCACATGATGGTGTGTTGATTGAAATAATGTTATCCTCCTGACAAGAAGCAGATAATGGAGAGTCAGGGGAGGCGTACAGGGGTAAGCTAATAGCAACTAAAGTTAACATGAGGGTAAATAAAGTGGACAGATACAGTCTGTATTAACTTTACAGAGAAGAGCATTCATTGTGGAATAAATAACGTGTTGAGCCTTGATCCTCATCAGGATGACGCGCTCACGGGAGAGGATGGGAGGACAATATACCTGAGGAAGCCTTAGAGGACACCAGTCAGGGAACAAGCTGTCTCTTAGCAGAACACACATCAGAGGAGAGATTCAGCCTCCCTCCAGCCCCTCTTCCTCTTCAAATTCCATTCCTCTTAAGGAAGAGGCTAAAAGAGGAGCTGTGTGAGTTTATTACCCCAAAAATCACAAAATGCGTAGGAGAATGAACTGTGGGTACATTCTTTGCTCATCTCTAGAGAAGAAAAGAGGGACGGAATGTTTTGCATCCAGATAGACCAGAAGAATTGAATAAATATGAAATAAGAATAAAATCACAGTAGTTGTTAGGGATCGTTTTCAGGGAAGTTGTCTAATACCAGATATTTTTATACCCTGGATGCATCGACAGGGTTCTGGGGAATGTCTTTGTAAAAACACTGCACATGTTTTGTGTGTTTTCCATATCTTATTGAGAAAACCCTGTTTCTTCAGACTTCCATTTAGGTTGTGCACAGCACTCCATTTATTTCAACAGGAAATACAAAAAAGTTTTGATAGTACAGAAGGAATCGGGGCATCATAGGTAATATTTTAATCTGGGACAAATTGTAAAAGAAACCAAAATGTCAGAAAAGAATGACTGGAATCTCTCAGCATCCTGGAGCAGAAGCAGAGCTGCTGGGTTAGTGTGATGTCACCAAAATGTAAATTTTCTGTAAGGTAAATGACACACCTGAGAGAGATTATTCAGCAGGACATAGAAGTAACAGCAAAACCACTGCTGTCAACAAAGGAACTGTAGACTTCTTGGAATGATGGGTTACATTAGGACAAGTGTGCCTTATACTGTTACCTGAATAACTAAATAAGAGAAAGCTCCTACACAATGACATTGCCCAACCTTAATAAAAAGTCTAAGGAGTAAAAGGAATGAATTTGAGAGGATGGTATGCACAAAACTATATTGTCCACAGGTGCCTCTAAGAAAGGGTTTGGTGCAATCTTCTTGCAGGAGAGAGTGGTCACAGGGAGAGACCAGTGGTTTATGCATAGTAGATGCTAACAGGAAATTAGAGTTAATAAGCTCAGATAGAGAAGGAGGCTTTGGCGTGGCTGTAAAAGACTTCATGTCTTAGTTGTGGGAGGCCTTAGCTATTACTATTTTATTAGCTGAAATCGACTGCAAACCACTTATTGCTGTTACTGAAAGTGGCCTTGCTAACACTCCAGAGAATTCACAGCTTACAGTTTTTCGGCTACAAATGGATGATCTGTAAATTGGATTTGAACCTGGAAGAGATTATTTTGAGATGCAGACATGCTCTTTAAAGCATTTGACAGAGGTGGAGAAGTCCAACATTAGCGTATTACATTACTAAAAATAAACTTTGTGTTCTGAGGTGAACCACAAGTTTCAGATTGACTACTTTGGATGAGGTAATTACACAAGGTAATTAAGATAAAAATGATAGTGGTGAAACCATCATAGTCCTCATCACTGTTCTCAGTGTAAAAGGAAGTACTACCACTGCATGATAAATTTGGTTCAAGAATTGTCACTCCTAAGTTGTTATTAAAAAGTATGTGAGAAGCAGTCATGGAGGTTCTTTGAGGAAGAAAATTCTATAGGGAAAAGGAGAGTTAATTTGACCTTAAATGAAGAGTAGTATCAAAGAGGCTCTTAAGTTTTGCTGCATATGCCAGAAATCAAGGTGTAGAGAAGTGTTGTGTTGATAGTAGGGAGAAAAAACTGACTGGAGCAAAGTACACATAGATTATTTACATCGATTATGGGGAAAAAAGTCCAAACCAGAACTCTGTGAACTACATACTTACTATTAATGTGACTCCTCTGACATAATTTTATTGGGAGATATGGGTAAAGAACTGATAATAGTCATCAAAGGTCTTCTCTTGCTTAGCACACCTGACGACAGAAATGGGCCAGAATTAGGTGCATGTGAATGAAAGCAGCTTGCCATGCAATATTGTCTTAATCAGATTTGAGCAATTTCCAGCGTAAATTCCAGCAGATGGGTGAAAAGTGGTGTGTGAGACAGGAAACAAACCCAGCATGTTTAGACAGTAGATGTCCGGGTTATGAACTAGACAGGAAAAGCAAATATCCTGTCTTCTCACAGGAGCAGGTCATAGAATCATGGAATCATAGATTCATGGAATCACAGAATCATAGAATCATAGAATCATGGAATCATAGAATCACAGAATCATAGAATCACGGAATCATAGAATCATGGAATAATAGAATCACAGAATCATAAAATCGTAGAATCACAGAATCATAGAATAATGAAATCACAGAATCACAGAATCATAGAATCACAGAATCACAGAATCATGGAATCACAGAATCATAGAATCGTGGAATCATAGAATCATGGAACCATCGACTCATGGAACCATCAAATCATACAATCACAGAATGATAGGGGTTGGAAGGGACCTCTGAAGATTGAATCCAGCCCCCCCGCCAAAACACGTCTGATCTTCCAGAGGAAGTAAGACACCACGTCAGACACTGGTTTAGTTGGATAGTTTAGTTATTATTGTGACTTCATGTGTTTGCATTAATAACGGCTTTAATTATAGCTGTCGTTACATTCTGCCTTGGAATGGAACGTGTGGTATTTGGGGTTGTACCTTCAAAGGCTGAGCAGCTTGGTAGGGCACTATGGGGCTCTTGTTGCAGTGTGCAGGCAGCTGGATGCAGACAGAGGATTATTCCCAGCACCTCTGCTGCTGAGTAGCACTGAAGACCACAGAGGGAAGAGCTGCTGAGGGCCAGAAGACAGCTGAGAGGCAACTTGCCCTCCACCTATGATTGATCAGCTAGGACCCTGTGGGAGATGGGCCATTTTCTCCCACTAGCAGAGGAGGTGCCAACCCACCCAGAGAGAGGGATTCTGAGAAGTCTCTGAAAGGGGAAACTTCAGGAATGTCCCTCCTCCTGCTGGCAGCCATTCCTGCGGGAAACACCGCCTGCCTCCTAAGGCAGTGGAGAGTCCCAGCAACTGCAATATGAGGCAGAAAAGCTCCTTTTGCCCCCTTTCAGGGCTGTGAAAGGCCTTCAGGATTTGGTCCACGGGCAGTAGAAATTGTAAGGCTGACGTGAATATGAAATAGGCTGACAGGTACTGCAGGTGAGACATTTTTCTGGTATGTACAACTTAACTCTGGCAGGTTGAGATGGTATGACTTGGTTCCAAGCCTAATAAACCAACAGACCTTGCGTTCCCTATGAATGGGCTCATTCATCTCAATGGCAACGTGTGTACACATGTGTTTGTGTGTATGCGTGCGTGTAGCGGGAAGAGAATCACTCTCCTCCCTTCTCCTCGTGGCCTGTATCATGCCTCATGCCAACGTAGCCAGTCTATCAACTCCTTCATAAGGAACCTGAAATAAAGAGTCCAAGGAAAGTTTAACAGCTTCGTAGCTTGTAATTCTCTTTTGGCCCCATTTTGTTTGTCAGGGAGAGCACAAGAATGAGGCCACACATAATTTAACACCTTCCCCTATTTAGAGTTTGTTAGTTTAACTTTTTCTGAGATTGTTTTTTTAAAAAAATGTTTGTCTGAATTTAGGGCTTGTGAAGGAAAGTGAGAGCCCTGCAGACTGTAGTTTTCCTTGCAGAATGGTCACGGGATGAGCTCCAGCAGAGCAAGCTTCCCCGTATGGCCACCCTAATTTGACCTTGAATGATCTTTTGCAGAGTCCAGTAGAGTCTGTCTTCACATCTGTCCAGGTCTGGGCCTTTTTGCTACAGCTCACAGCCAGGCTGAGCCAAATGTGGTGGTGCTTCTGTGAGGCTGAGCTACATCCAAAATCAGAGCCTGACTTCTTTCTCATTGGTGCCGCGTTGTAATAACCTTTCTAATAATCAGGGGGTTGGTGAGTGGAGTTAATGAGGTGGAGATCTCAGGGTGAGCATTTCAACACCTGCAGCCATGGAAGTGCCACCTTTCCCAAGGGCTCTGTTATTACAGCAGTGCTTGGGCTCTAACACTTGCTGGACCTTGTACAAACCCAAAGCAAGATATTAAAAAAAAAAAAAAAAGGTGGGAGGAGAAATGCTTAATGGCATAACCCCTCCTACCACTTCTCTTTAATAATGGAGCAGAGGCACAGGGAAATAAAATAGCTTTAGTTTTCCCTACCACAGCTGAGAGGACAAAAGGACTTGGAGATACCAGTGTCCAGGATAGCCCAGCATATTGATCCTGCTGGGTTTTGAAGGTGGATGATGAGAATCTGAGTTTACCTCCAGCAAGCAGATAACGGCTCAGGCAGCTGCCCCCCCTCACAGAATTTTATTTGTTTTCCAAAAGCCCCACTCCTGAATTTGCTTCAGCAAAGACTTACTAAAGGCCACCCCAGGGCTTTCCTTAACAAGGATCCTCCAGTTGAAGCACAATGTCTTCAAACCACATGCTGGCATCACAAACCTCATGCTGACGTCACCACAGCGGGTGATGTACCGGCTACTGCAAAGAGTTTTACACTTACCCCACCCACCCATTGAGGTGGATGTCCTCTAATCCCAAAGTCAGCTAGTCTCACGGGGTTGGTGATGTCCTCCAGTTTATAGAGTATGCCCTGCTACAATGTGCAGTGCCAAGACAAGAAAGCTGCTGGGACTCCATCTGAAAAGCCTGCTCACGTTGTGTTGGCGTGCTGGTTGGCTCTCTTGGAACAGCATGTGCTGTTTTCTTCCTGTGCAAGGAAGGAAGTGGGGAGCTGTAAAGGTCCTTAGACGGGTCGCCTCATGGTCCACAGTAGCGCCTTCATCCTTGATACTTGCAGAGCAAGATCCTGCAGGAAAGCATGGTCTTTATTTCTGCACAGCTCTGAATTATGAGTCCTAACAGCATTGAGAGGAATCCTTGGTTTAATATCACATTTTAGTTATTCCCACTAAGATGTGACCAAAATCTGAATCTCAGTTTTATTTCAGCACCTAGAAACTTGACTCTGAGCATGTTTCCTGATGGGCTTTCATTTGGTGCTGTGACTAAGACAGAGACATTTAGACTCTGTTTATCAACTCCCTGCAAAATTCTGTCTGTTTAGGTCCAGAAGGTTTGTTGGGATCATCTCTGCAGAAAACTGCTCTCTTGCATTTAATCTTTTTCACATGGTATCAAAGTTGGCAATGGTTAGTGACAAAATTACTATTATTACTCATTAACTCTGCTCTCTCAGAGGAACCAAGTGTGCAGAGCAGAGGAAAAGAATACTGTTGTGTTTTAAAACTGAGTCACTGCTACTGATTAAGTGTTTCTTCCTTTTTTTTTCGTTGTTTTTGTTTTTAAGAAAAAGAAATGAAAAACAATGATTTTTTTTGTTTTGTTTGGTTTCTTTTTTGTTGTTGTTTTGTTTTGTTGTTCTTTTCTTCCTGAAGCCTAAAGGTCAGGAGAGTTGATTTCCTCTGGGTGCCACAGTGTCTTCAGAAAGTTATAGTCCAGCAGGCCACAGTGATATCAGCCAGCACTTGTTTTAAAGGATATCTGTAAAAAATTCATGGGTAGATTCTTGCATCTCAGGTCACAGGAGAGTGTGACTATTAACAAGTTCCAGCTGCTTTATGGAGTTTCACCAGCCATTTCTGGATCTTTAGGGCTGGGGTTTTTTTTTGTTTTGTTTTGGTTTAGTTTTTTTTTAAGGATATCTTTTAACTGCCTTTTTCTTTTTTTTTTTTCTTCCTGGAGGTATATTAAACCTTTAAATCTTTTTATTTTTTTTAACACTCACATTAAATACTCCCTTTGTGTCCATGCTGAGGAAGTCTTTAATTACATTAGTTTAAAAAAAAAAAAAAAAAAGAATGAGAAGAAAAAGAAGGAATAGTTCTGATTTTGCTCTCAGTTGCTCTATGATTATGCTGTCTCCTCTAAGTCATGTTTTTTGTATTTATTTTCTCAGCAAGGTGCCTGTTTTAATACTGCAGCTGATGATCTAAAAGTGCGTTGAGTTATGTTTTATTACACCCAAGCCTCATAATAGGGATGGATGGGTCTCCTGGGCTGGCTGTGCTCAGGGCTGAGGAGACCAGCTCCTCTCTCTTTCCCATCCCAGTTCCCCGCTGGAGTTTACAGCAGCCTCAGTGCTGGTGGCAAGGCAGCACCGGTTTGGGTGGTACCCGAGTTCAGGAAGGTCCAGCTGTGGCTCCTTGCAGTCTCAGCCTGTTCCTCACACTGGAGCCAGTCCCAGCAGCTTGATGCCACCTAAGAACTGCCTCACTCCCTCCTCTCAGCTGCTTTGCTCAGCTGCCAGAGCCTGGGCTCAGCACTGGCCAGTCTGTTCTGCCTCCATTACTGGTGTTTCAGAAGATGGAAATGCTGAGTAAGAAAAAACAAATCTAACGATGCTGGTTTTCTCTCCGAATGCAGGGGTCTAAAATTTTGGCATGAAGAGCTTTGTTTGGAAATTTTGTCCCAGATGATGAAGAGAGCAAACACAGTGACTTACTGTAATATCTGTGTTTGATTTTAAATGAGAGTAGGCAAAGGGATTTCTTCATTTAAAGTTGCAGTATTCAGAAAATGAGAACCTGCTTGAAGATGCATACCAGGAAGAGACCGCAAGAATGACTCTTTGCCAAGTGATTATTAACAGCAACAAAAAATATGCAATTTCTTTCCTGCAGATTCAGTGTTTGACACACTTTTGCTTGTCCTGCATGCATATATGGCCTCCTGAATGTATGTATCTATATCACACACACGTGGGTGTGTACTTAGAGTACATGTATATATCCATATACACATATCAATATTCTGTGGATGGGGGTCACCATTCTAAGTAAGGAAAACAAACACAGAAGAAGAAAATAACATTTTAGTCAGTATCAGTTCAGGATTTTATGGGAAATCTGGGGCATTGCCATGACAATTCCAAAAATGGTTAGTTAATATCTTTTGTATTCTTGTAAACACCTACTCATTTACTGCAGCAGCACTGAAAACTTATGTAAGAGAGCTTGTTCAGGCCAAATATACACAGAAAACTTGGAACAATTCTCCTCCTTCTGTATAATTATTGTTTTCCTTAACATAAGTATAAATTGATACAAATAAATAAGTTCTAATTACCACAAAACTCTGCACGTCTACAAAGTTTGACATGAATTAGGAAATGCACCTGGAACTTTGTAGCTCTTATGTAAAATTAATAATAAATGTTTTCTTGCCAACATCAGTATGTTTATATTATGGTCATGGGACTCTGATGCCTAAATTATTTAGCACATTAATTTTTTATCTCCAGTCAAGACTACTACATAAAGTTGCTGAGTCTGGTATCAAAGGTGGTGGTTCAAATCAAACTGATATTGCATTTTAATTAAAATAGCGTTAGGACAGATCTCACAGTCTTGACTCAGGCAAAATGTTCTGGAGTAGTCGAAACTTGCTTTTCCTCTGCTTTCTGTTTTGCTGGGTGCTGGCACGGCTGGAGATTTCAGAGCACATGCAAATATTGCCTCATTCCCTGCTCTGTGATTTCAGTTGACACTTTTAGGTTGCACCACTTAAGGCTGTGCCACAGCAGAAAAGGTCGACTGAGACACGGGGAAGATCCTCGGGGCCACTCTCACCATGCTCTGAACTACATGTGAATGTGACTGTGAAGATTCCCAGCCCAAGCACAGGCATATCCTTCTGTCTCTTGAAGGATGCTCTTCCACCATACGTGGTATGTAGGTGGGCAGCCATGCTTGGATAAGTGCCTGGTTGGTGTGATTTTAGGGTAGAGCAAGGTTAATAGAGCAGGGTAGATTCAGACTGGACATGAGGAAGAAGTTCTTCACTCTGAGGGTGGTGAGACCCTGGCACAGGTTGCCCAGGGAGGTGGTGGAGGCCCCATCCCTGCAGACCTTCAAGGTCAGGCTGGATGGGGCTCTGAGAAGCCTGCTCTGGTTGAGGATGTCCCTGCTCCCTGCAGGGGGGTTGGACCAGATGACCTTTGGAGGTCCCTTCCAACCTGGGGCATTCTATGATTCTATACAAGGGAAGCTTATCCTGGAAGTGCTGTTAAAGTAATTTTTGAAAATGCTGACACCAGAACACTGCCTTTTTCCCAGGAGAGCCTCAGTCATGACAAATGAGTGGCCTGGGAGCTGTGAAAAAAAAATGCTCTTATGAGACTTTCGAGTCACCTTGACTTAAGGCACTTGAGATACCTGAGTTTGTGTGATGCTGGCTCTTACACATCAAGGATGTGCTTTTTTTCAGTCTGATGGTGGCTGTGGCACAGGAGGAGAGCTGAGGAGCTGCAAAAGGCCCAGCTGTCCTGGCCAACCCCTCTCCATCATGGCTTTGATGTAAGAGGGGTCTTAGCCATGAGAATGCCTGAGCTGCTGCTCAAGTAATTGACTGCTGAAAAATTAATAGCTCAAGGGTCTCCAGTATCCTCTCCCATATCCCTTCTGTTACTACCTCATGCCTACATTCTTCTACCCTGAATTATTATCCTAGGTTCATAGGTATTTAATTCTACCAAGAAAAACTACTTCACTATGGCTAAATAAACAATATGGTTACCTCAAACAACTATGAAAATATAAATAGAGCTTTAGCAAACAGAAGAAATCAGGCAATAGTCACCTTGTCATCAGATGACTCCTGATACAACTAAAACAAAGCTTCAGGCAGGTGAAGATATGTCCAGATGACTCCTGGAGAGTCTTGCAACCTTACAGAGCTAGTGTGAAACGTGTCCTTTTACTAATGACTCATTGGACTGTCAGGTGATGTGCTGCCTGGCTTCAGAATTCCATCCACTTTCAGTCTTCTGTGTAATCACTCCGTAGGCAGCAGTCTCCTTCCCTGGAAGGATGAGGAGCACCTCGGGGAGCTGGGGTTGGGTAGTCTGGAGAAGAGGAGGCTGAGAGGAGACCTTCTTGTTCTCTACAGCACCCTGACAGGAGGTTGTAGAGAGGCTGGTGTTGGTCTCTTCTCCCAAATTATTAATGACAAAACAAGAGGAAATGGCCTCAAGTTGTGTCAGGGAAGGTTTAGATTGGATATTAGGAAGAAATTCTTCACTGAGAGGGTGGTTAGGCACTGGAACAGCCTGCCCAAGGAGGTGGTGGAGTCATCATCCCTGGAGGTGTTTAAAAAAACGAGTAGATGTAGCACTTGAGGCCACGGTCAAATGGATAGAGAGATGTTGGGATGAAGGTTGGACTTGATGATCCTAGAGGTCCTTTCCAACCCTAATGATTCTATGATTCTACCCCTTTGTTTATGAGTTCCCATGATAAGCAGGATGCTCCCAACTTAATTCACTTCTCAGGCTCCTGAGAAGGTCTTCTGGAGGGCACAGCCACGGCTTGCGATGACATCGGCCATGAAATAACTGTGCTCTTGATACATTTCTCTGTACTCTGTTCTCTCTGCCAGGTCAGCTCTCCTTGAGGCAGGATAATTCAGGTACTGTCTTTTATACAGCATGAGATGAGATGTGCAGGTACTATTAAGGCCAAAGACCTCCCTGTGGATGCCATCAACATATTTCTCTTATTTTCCTTTTTCCAAAATGCTGGCACCAGACCCTGTTACCCTGCTTTATATTCTCTCTGTGCCAGCGCCCTGAGAAGATTCTCGGGCTCCATAAAACTACGCTTTGTGTTGGAGAAGGACACAACTGACATGACTGCAGGCAGATTTAGAAGAAAAAGTGTGTGAACTTTCCCAAATTGTGTTTGTGCATTCTTACCTATCACTAGGGGGGTTTTGTTTGTTTGTTTGTCTGTTTGGTTGGGTTTGGGTTTGGTTTGGTTTTCTCCACTTCTTTTTGGTGTCACTGTTTCCCTTCTTTCTTCACAAGAAAATGCCCTCCCAAAGACCTTTGTTGTTGTCAGTGTTGGGGTGAGGCCAGCCCCTTAGAGCTGCGACAGCCGCTCTCTGTTAACCCCCCTCCCGCCCCAGAGGGGCAGAGAAAGGGAATGAGGGAGAGAGACTCAGGCCGGAGAGAAGGGAACCGGGACAGAGCGGATGGGAATGGCAAC
>JANHGN010013574.1:188863-200576 GCA_024605025.1 Megaceryle maxima | reverse complement strand
AATTTGTGTGCTGAGAGAGTGGTGAGGCCTTGGAACAGGCTGCCCAGGGAGCGGGTGGAGTCACCAGCCCTGCAGGGCTTCCAAAATCATGTAGATGTGGCCCTTCAGGACATGGTTTAGTGGTCATGGTGATGTTGGGTAGATGGTTGGACTTGATGATCTTGGAGGTCTTTTCCAACCATAGTGGTTCTGTGATACTGGTGTCAACAAGAACATAATGGTTGCAGCCTTGGACCCAGAAATAACTCAGCAATATTCACTCAAGATCCTACAGAAGGTATGAAAACCCAGCTTACCTTCTCAAATGTGGGCCAGAAAAGCAAGGTCAGCTCCCAGCTGGTGCCTGGAACTGCATGTCCTCCCTGCCAAAGGTCTCCACCTCCTGTGTTAGCACTCAGCA
Source organism: Megaceryle maxima (assembly GCA_024605025.1). Lineage (NCBI taxonomy): Eukaryota > Metazoa > Chordata > Aves > Coraciiformes > Cerylidae > Megaceryle > Megaceryle maxima. Next base: position 200,176 of record JANHGN010013574.1, on the reverse strand, counting down.
GCTACCCTGTAACTGACTAGGGTTTGAAGTCGGAATCATTGACCCTGATCTAGTTGATAGATACTCTCACGGTGTTATTAGATCATATCAAGGTCATTATTCTTTTCTTTCATGAAGTCCAAACCCTACTGAAATCATTAGAGAATGAACTTTTTGCATCAGTGGGCTTTGTTTAAATCAGGATATCAAGGCTACATATTTCCTACATAACTTTTGGTCATCTGGTGGAAGGAGAAGGCTCTGAATAAAGTAAGTGAGAGACAAACACCTCTACAAGGAATCTCAGTTGGTCCCTAGTGGTGGGTTGGTTGTCTTCATGCCTCATGTTCTAAAAGCTGTCAAACCTTTTAGCATGGTGGAGACTATCTCAGAGACTGGCAGGAGAGGTTGCTCACCATGGCAGACAAAACTGCCAGATAGGTAGGTGGTTAGATTCTTCTGCCTCCTGGATTTCAGATCTCCTGGCTGAAGGTGTGACTTCAGCAAGTCAGTGGTGGCACAATGGTCTCCAAATCATGTCCCTTCCCTTCAGACCTATACGCACCCTGCTCTCTGCAGTTCCTGCAGGCAGAAGGGCTAATCAGTGCCATGCAGGGCTGCCACCGAGGTCACGACCTGAGACAGTACCACCATAGAGGCAGATGGGGTCAGACCACTAGGTATGCTAAAGATGAGCTTGTCACTGAGGACATGCTTCCAGAGCTGGATACAGTACTCCCGGTAGGGTATCACAAGAGTAGGTCCCTTAACCTGCTGTCCCTTCTGCTGGGGGTGCAGCCCAGGCTGCCACTGGGGCTTTCTGGGCTGCACTCGCACATTGTTGGCTCATGTTGACCTTTTCATCAACCAGCACCCCCAAGTCTTTCTCCTCAAGGCTGCCCTCAATCCATACTCTGCCCAGCCTGTGCTTGTTCTTGTGCTTGCCCTGACCCAGGTGCAAGACCTCACACTTGGCCATGTTGAACTCGATGAGGTTGGCAGAGGGGGATCATAGCCTTTGAGCCGAAGGACAGTAGACACAAAAAAAATCTGTGATTTCTGTATTATCCTTTTAAAATCTACAATCTGTTTCACTTTCCATTGCATCATTTTTTCAAGTCTCTTGATATTTGGATGATTCCCAGTGCTGCAATATCTGTTTTTTTCCCTCCATGTTTTCCCCTTGGGTACCACTTTATGATAAGAAAGCAGAAATATGGCTTTCTAAGCTGCAGTGTTACAAACAGAATCACAAAGACATTTTACAACCCAATTTCTGTTAAATAGTTGAGAATCTGAGATAAATAACTTACCCAAGTGTAAAAAAATGGTCCGTGATTAAACAGGCAAGTGAGTAGCCAAAGTAGGCAAACCTCCAAATCCTGAATTAAAGACCTTCCTACTGACTGTTTATATCTCCAGGAAACACTGAAGCTACAACTAAGAAAAGGAGAAGGGACAACCAGCCCAGACTTACAGTTGCACAAACCAAACTGAGCTTCATGAGCAATACCAGCAGAGAATGAGCTACAATTAAATAGCTGGGACCAAATCTGCGACTATGATCTAGCAAAGCTTTTCATTCCCAGCGTGCCACTTAAGAGCTGGAGGTGATTTCACTTGGTAGCTTCTTCTTCATGTTTTTAACACGATGGAGTCTGAGTAGGTCTCTGGAGCACTGGTGACACAGAAGCATAGAATAGAATCATAGACATACTTCAGTGTCCTCATGGAACCAAGAAGGACTGTGCATGCTGCTGGTTCTCAGAAGCTTTATGGGAGGCATATTGCAGTGGAAAACTTGGTGGAAGGCAACATCTTCTACCTTGTCCAAAACTACAGAGTTGAACCCTCAGTTTATTCATTCCTTATGTTTACTCATTTGTCTTTTTTCTGTACTAGGGAATGTTTTTCCCAGAAGTTTTGCTATATTGAGAAACTGAAATTAAGTTGGTGTTTTCGCTTGATTTCATCCTCTAAACAACCAAACAACAAGAGCAAAATCAGTCCTGAGGAGACTAAGACACTGACTGGGATGGGGGTAGGGGAAAATGGAGGGAGAAGGAGGAGGAGGAGGAGGAGGAGAGAGAATTGTGCAGATTTCCTGCCCACACTTCAAAAGGGGCTCTCTTCTCCTGTATTATTTCCTTTCCCATTAGCTTCACTTTGTTGGCTTATGGTTCCAAAATGCACCAGGAGTCAACTCCAGTGCAAACCTGATATTAAAAACTAACAGGCTAATGCCAGGGAAAACACACTCTCCTCCTGGTTTCAAAGAAAGATTTTTTTGTTCATAAGTGCAGCCATGCTTTTCTAATAAAAATTCATTAAACAATGGTTATGAGGGATGAAGGGTGGGGGAGGGGGAAGGGATACAATCAAGTGAGTCCCTTTGAACTCGCTCAAAAAAAATACAAAAGCAAACAACCAAGCTGTTAGTGTCACACGTTTCCCTTATGAACAGAGAGGCCTGTCCAGGTTCGCTCACGCTCGGGAGAGTAAAGATGAGTTAGGCACCTTCTCTAAACTTCTCCCTCTAAAACCCATAGGATTTCTGTTCTGTAAACATGGATGTGGAGGCTCTTTTGTGTTGCTTCAGTTTACATTATTGCGGGTCTAAACGAGTCTAGTAGAGGCTGCTTAATTCGTTTATGTAAAGTAAAAACAAATGTAGAAGCCCTCGCTATTTTTTATTGTTAACATCCCATTGGGAGGCAGGAGAGTAAATATTTTAGGAGTTTAAAGCAATCTACTTAAGCTTAATAATAATGCTGGGTTTCAAGTAACAGAGAAGAGTACAAGTCACTGGAAGATCAAAGATTACACTGAGTTTTATAGCAAATCTGGGCAAAGATCTCCTGGGAGGGGTAAATCTTCAGAACTCTCCTTTCCCAGTCTTTCATGGTGATCGTTTGACATCTATGTAACAAAAAAGCAAGGAAGCGAGAATTCAGGCAGTTCTATGCCCAGAGAAATGGGAGGCCAGAAAACTGAAGGAATGCTGACTTTTGGTCTAGCTTGTAGCTTCAAAATTGTAAGTTAAAAGAAAGAAAGAAAAAAAAAAAAGTGAGGAAAAGAAAAGAAAAAAATTGTGTCAGAGATACCCTTTCTTTTTCTGGATCAGTTTATAATCTCATGCTAATTGAATTTTGAGTGAGTCATCTCTAAATAAGACTGCTGACAGTTTCCCTGGGTTTATATTAAGTGCTTGTGCTTGTCAGCAGATTTTCTGAATCATTTACCTGTTGAGAGACACCAGACACTCTTTACATTCTTCCCAACAACCTTGTCCCTTTCATCTTAAATGAGGGGAGTGCTGTATTTTGGGCCATGGGCATGATTGCATATATATATATATATATAAAAACACAAAAGAAAAAAACAAGAAGAAGGAGGAAAAAAAAAGGGAGAAGAGCTAATAATGAAAGATACAAGATAACAATACTATACTATCAGGCTTGTGTGTGTAGATGTGTTCAGGGGGTTGAAATTTAGAGAGCACAATCAAGAATCTCTAACCTAAGAACAGAAACTGGGCCACATTGTTTTCCCATGGCTGGGAAAGTTTCCACTGGTCTGGCTTCCAATTATAAAAACACCGGAGTCTTCAGCCATCGCACCAAAGCTTGTAAACTTCCTAATGAATATTTAAAATAACCCTATGGAGTTTTTTCATGTTAATTTATTTCAGCCTTTGACTAACACGAATATCCTACAGGGCTACCATCGTGTTTAGCTACATGGTTAACTCCATTCTTTTCTTTTTCATGATAAAATATAATGCCAGAGGAAAAAAAAAAAAATTACAAAACATCTTTTCTTCAGCTACTTCTGGTGTGCATTTTACGTGTTGTATTTTTTTATTTATTTCTTTTTGCCACAGTGAAGTTCCAGACACCGAGCAGACCCACATAGCCAGTTTCTCTCAAGGCTCTCTCACAACAGAAAAGCGACGCACACGCTCCCCCCACCCTCAAAAAAAAGCAATTATTGAAAATCAATACCATAATAATGGTGAGCAGAGCTGTGTTTTTTCCTTGATAGCCAATTATGAGCAATTTACGAAAGTTGTCAACTCATGGCAAAACAAATAGTGTTAATAGTATAGATTTCATCAAGACCTATCTGTCTTGTTATTGCTGCAGTCTGAGCAGCGTTCCAAGCTCAGGCTGGTAATGGAGCAATAACTCACCTGGAGATGGAGAGAGGACCATCACCAGCACCAGTTGCCTTTGGAGCAGGGGGACTGAGCGTGGCCACCATGCAATATGTCCAGATGTGATTCTTTCCCCGTAAATAACCACTGCATTTTCACAGGAACCATAATACCAAGCAATTTCTTACATGCTTTTCACAGAATCCCAGAAAGATAGAGGCTGGAAGGGACCTCTGGAGATTAAGTCCAACCCCCTCTGCCAAGGCAGGTTCACCTAGAGAAGGTCGCACGGGATCACATTGTCCAGGTGGGGTTGGAAAGTCTCCAGAGCAGGAGACTCCACCACCTCTCTGGGCAGCCTGGGACAGGCTCCATCACCCTCACAGTGAAGAAGTTCCTCCTCATGTTTAGATGGAACTTCCTTTGTTCAAGTTTGTGTCCTTGTGTCCACTACCCCTTGTCCTGTCCCTGGGCACCTCTGAAAAAAGCCTGGTCCTATCCTCCTGACACCCACCCTTGAAGTATTGAGAAACATTGATCAGATCCCCCCTCAGGCTTCTCTTCTCCAGACTAAAAAGACCCAACTCCCTCAGCCTTTCCTGAGCAGAGAAATGTTCCTGGCCTTCCATCATCTTCACAGCCCTTTGCTGGACCCTCTCCAGCATTTCCCCATCCCTCTTGAACTGTTGAGCCCAGAACTGGACACAGTTCTCCAGAGGTGGCCTCACTAGGGCAGTGTAGAGAGAGAAGGGAACCTCCCTCAGCGTGCTGCCCACACTCTTCTTAATGCACCCTGGAATGGCATTGGCTTTGTGGGGTGTTCTTCTACAGTGCAATAACCCACTGCAGTATTTTGGGAAGAATTTTAGGACTGGGAAGTTAATGCTGTATTTTTGATAGCTGACTTCAGGCCCAAAGAAAAGAAATGCACGTTTGCCATGTGTTTGGATAACATCTAGCACAACAGGAACTTCACAGCTTCTCAGTTCTACTGGTGTGCCAAATTATAAGGCAAAGGAGCATGAAAGTGCTGTTAATATAATAGATGAAAAGTTTGGTATCAAATCAAACAACTTTCCTTGTGTTGCTGACAGGGTTACTAAGCCAATTTGTGACAAATTGTTTTAACTGTGGGAAGCTCTGCCTCATACACTGAAGCAAACTTGATGGTCTCTGCCTTCGTGAGAGGAACACGGTGCTGATCTTGGCATCACTAAGCACTTGCAGATGAGTTCTTACAAACTAGGGCTGTGTCCTCCTTTTCTGTGACAGAAAAGTGGTGAAAAGGTAAGTAAAAACCCCATGGATCTGAGGTGTTCCCACCAGAGGAAAAGGTGCAGAAGGAGAATATTTCTTTCTCTAGTCCTTGAGAAATTCTCAGAGGTGAAGGATGCTCATGTAGGGTCAGATGTGCTGTGTAACATCTGCACAGTTGATCTCGACCACAAGTGGAGTTTGTCTTCAAACCCTTAAAAATGTGCTAATAGGTGTTCTGGTGCCAGCTCAGGGCCTCCTGAGAAGGAAACCCACCTCAGGGTTGCCTAGTCCCAGGGGCCTATTGTCCTGGGTTTGGTTTGGTTTAATTATATCACCAGCAGCTGCTAGCCTAAGCAGTCAGGAGGGGCTGAGCTGGGAGGGGCCACAGCCAGGATAAACAACCGAGGCAGCCAATAGGATATTTGATGCCACACCAAGTCCTGCCCCTATATATGGGGAGGGGTGGGTCATGGCAAGGGTATCTGTTCTCAGCTTGCTTCAGTGTGTATCTTTGATGCAGATGGAGCAGCAAAAGTGGTGTCTGGGGCACAGGTAGAGCCTATCACTTGCATTGTCTATTATTTCATCAGTACTGTCATTAGAACTGCTGTTTTCTTCTCTCTTTGTATTGTTTTATTAAACTGTCCTTATCTCAACCCCTGGCATCTCACCTTTTTTTTCTTCCTCATGATCTTCCTTCCCAACCCACAGGATGGGGTGAGCAGCTGTATGGTGTTTTGCTGACAGCAGAGGTTAAACTACAACACCTATGTTCCTGCTGGAAGCCCTGGGAGGGTGGGCAGGATTGCACCAAGCATGCACCTGCCCAGGCTGAGCTCAGCTCTTTCCTCAAGTCCAGGCTTTGAGTTTGAATCTGAACTATGGCTGGGCTCCAGCTCGGATGAAGGATGGAAAAGCCTTTTGTGATTTGGGAATTTTGCCTATGCTTAGGTTTCTTTGTGCCACCCAGCTCAGTTGCCCACCTCTCTGGGAAGCCACCATTCCTAGTTCCAACATTTGGGAACACAAACCACTGTCAGCAAAGGTTCATTGCTGCATCTATGAAGGACAACTATTGTTCCCAGAGAGTTTCCAAGCTGTCTTTATCCTCTGGTCTTTAAGAAGCACATAAACCAATTAACAACAAGGTATTACTCCAGGGGTTGGAGGGAACAAGGGACTCCAGGGGACATGAGGCTTCTTGCAAGCTCCTGCGCTTTCTGCCCTCTGAAAGATGAGTGTGTGTGTTTGGCATTTCAATTGAGTTTCCTCCTGGTTTTTTAATCCCCTCCCAGCTAAGTGCTGGAGGAGTGACACTGGCCTTCCACTTGCAAGGAGCTGCCAGCAGCTGTGTCTGGTGCGATGTCTGCCACACACATGCGGCGCTCCCTAATGATGGTCTGGCAAGGGTCTGAAGACAGCAGCAGCACTTGCTGGCAATGTTGAGATGCTGTTCTGCTTTCCTTTTGTGCATCCCAGGCTTTGGAACAAGTGCATGCTCCACTCACCCTCCCTAGGAGCAGCTGTCAATGAAGAAGGGGAGTCTACACTGGGAACTCACTCCAAATGCTCCCTTAAGCTGCCTTGTCTGTTTTAATCTGCAATCCCCTTTCCCACATACTGGAACAGCTGCCTCTGCTGCAAACTCCAGCTGGTGCTCACAGGGTGCCCTAAATGCCTTAAAGTGTTTCTCTGCTGGAGACTGTGAACATCTCCTTTGCCATAATCCCAGCTGCATGTGGCAGGGGTGGGAGCTGGTGTTCCACCTTTCCTGGATGACTTTAGCAAGAAAACCTTTCTGGAAAAGAAAGGGTTGATTTTTCTTCTTCGTGCCTAATCTGTTTCTAGCTAAGCTGAGCCTGGTGAGCAAATTTTAGGTGCCTCTTTAAGCGTTTGCAGATCCCGCTAGCAAAGAAGAGGAAACTGGTTTTGAGGAAAATAAAAACCAGCCTGCACATGAAGGAGAAATTTGAATCAATTTCCATGTCAGGTTTAAGGTCTGTTTTAAAGTTGAGGTTTGAAGCTGAGGTGCAGAATCCAGTTTGGTAGCACTGAAACAGGGCAATCTGTTCTGTGAGATTTCTTTGCTAGCAGATATAAATTCAAGAAGCCAGCTAGTCTTGAGGGATTTCTACCATCCTGGGTTGTGCAGGAAAGAGAGATTGGAGCTCTTGGAGCCTTTGTCATGAGGGATTTGTCCTGACATTGAAAAAGAAGAGGAATTAGCTCACTACCTGACGGTGATTTGGGGATTTATTTAGCAGATCAGCACAACTTCCAATGCCATTTTAAGGTGCAAAATGAAGAAAAACAACCCCTCCAATTGGTTCTGCAGGGAGTGCCTAGTGAGACAATGTCCATGGAATTTGGCCAAGGTGCTGTCACTAGCACAGCTCTTCTTGAGAAAAGAACAATGTGATCTTCAACTGGCCATAAGTTGTCAAGGCAAAAAAGAGTTTTGCCAACAACAGTAGGTTCATAAACTGAAGGAGTATCACCAGTGAACTCTGCATAATTACCACCACCATGTTTCCAGTCATGACCAGAGCAGCAAAGCAAGTCTGAGGGATGAGTAACACGATAGAGCAGGCAAGTAGTTCACTAGGTCTTCCTTTCCACATGTCACAGCACAGTAGGCCTGTTTTGGGAGTGTAGAGAAAGCCTCGGATGGAAATTGGAAGGCCAGAAGATGTAGGAAGGAAATGCCTGCATTTCAGTCATCTAGAATCATAGAATGACCCAGATTGGAAGGGACCTCCAAAGGTCATCTAGTTCAACCCCCCTGCAGGGAGCAGGGACAGCCTCAACTAGAGCAGGTTGCTCAGAGCCCCATCCAGCCTGACCTTGAATGTCTCCAGGGATGGGGCCTCAACCACCTCCCTGGGCAACCTGTGCCAGTGTCTCACCACCCTCAGAGTGAAGAGCTTCTTCCTCATGTCCAAAACATCCAGCAATTTAGAGGACAGTGCTATTACTAACCACTACTTCTCTACCCATGAGTAGACGAAGGATTTTGCTATTGGTTTTGTGTATCTCTGTGCTCCTGCAACGTGGCTAAACCTTGACGGTAATTTTCCAGAGTCACTTGTTCTGGAAATTGTCCCTCCCCAGAGAAAGGCTAAGAGATTTTCTGTTGAGATTATTTTCCTGAAAATCCTTGTAGGCTGGTTCTGTCTCCCCGCATGTGTATGGGAGTCGTCCCTCTTGGTTGCTCTCCAATATAATGAATATTCATAACATCTCGTTCTACACCCCTAATATACATGTTTAACTTAGTAGCTCAGACTCAAGTTTCTCTCTGTGTCCTCCTTCAGATGACAAAATAGAATATGAGCCCAAACGTGATGTCGTGAATGGTCCTCTGGTCTCTTTCCCTTTCTATTGTCTACAAAGAGGTTCTAGAAAAAACGTCACACTCTAAAATAGGTGCTGAATTTTGGTGATGCATTTCTGCAGGCCAGCATGAGTGAATGCCTGTATGCTGTGTGCTAGCAAAAAACATCCCATCAGTGACCTGGTCTGTGGAAAGGTGCTGCTGGTAAAGCACCATTTGTAGAGTAATGGTGCTAAAACTTTTTGTCTCCAATAATTTATTTCATACACTGCCTCTCTTCTGGTGTGTGAATTGCGTGTTAATAGCTTGCAGTTTTCTCACATTTGTTGGTCATTTGAAACTATTGTCTGAATAATTTCTATGAATAATTCCCGATCTGTAGGTCTTTCACAGTCCTTTCACTGGGATTATTTGAAAACTCAAATTCATCTTTCAAGCTGAGTTAGTTTTTTATTAGTCTCATAGGTCATAAAATGTATGTCTTTTCATGAGATTGACTGTTGAAAAAATAGCATGTATTGCCCCATGAAGAAACACATTTGGGTTCCTGATGAGCGAATCTCCTCTGTTTGTAGGTTCTGTTTGGTTTGTTTGAAGTACCGTTCCTAGAAACAACCATAGCATTAAACAACTTCACCAGTTCACCCAACGCAGTCCCCTGCAATCTCAGGTAACTGTATAGTAATTCAAATATTTGAGTATTGATTCAAATAGTTAGAGATTTTTAGCCTACAAATTAGCTGGGGAGTAACTTCCCTTATGCTTTTGATCAAATTGCAAATCCTGAAAACATGAACCCCTTTCTTGTGGACATTTTATTTCTCCTACATCTGGTTCACGTAGCAAAGTTAGAAAGAAAGAGAAACACGGGATATGAGAAAGGTAAGATGTAAGACTGGAAGGAATCTCATGCCCCTGCCATCAGTGAGGCTAGGCAATATTTTAAAGAGGAAAAGTTAAATATTTATAAGCCTTAGAGAACAGTTTATTTTGGATTAGTTTTGCATATGAAAGTTTGGGTTGATTTCTTTTTATCTCGGGAGGCTCTGTTATGCCTGTTAGTCACTTCTCTGCAGGAGTACCTCAAGGAACTTCCTATTGCCTTTGTTAGTAAACTGCAAACATTCATATCAGCTGGCTGCTTCTTGTCCAGAAGGGAGATAACATGTGGAAGACCATTTGAGTATTTAAAGCTTTTTTTTTTTTTTTTCATAACAGCCATTTTTTTTTGTAGCTACCATGATCTATGGCATATCCTCATTTGTACTGGGGAACTGCTTTGGTTTTATGCACATCCCACCGTGTAAAAGCAGATGGAGAGAAACGAGGGAATTAGTTCTTGAGACACTCTATTGTTACGTTGTCTTCTCAATATCAGACAAAAATAGCTGGGGTAGTAACAGTGAGCAGAACAAATACCAGCATGACAGGAAGTATTTCATTCCCAACCCCCAGATTGTTTGCTTTCTAGTAACAAGGAGTAAACAATTCAGCATCATTTACACCTTGGTTGATTTAGACCCTATAAATTAATCTGTAATTAATCATCCCATTCAGATTCTTGTTTCTATATTATAAGTAGCCAGGTCTTAGAGGTTCAGTGCTTGTCTTTCAAATGTTTTGAAACCTCCACCATACTAAAATGAATCTTTGCAATTAAAGGGACCTCAAAAATCATCTCGTTCCAATCCCCCTGCCGGGGCCAGGGACACCTCCCACTAGACCACGTCACTCAGAGCCTCATCCAGCCTGGTCTTAAACACTTCCAGGGATGAAGCATCCACAGCTTCTCTGGGCAACCCATTCCAGTGTCTCACCACCCTCAGAGTGAAGACCTTCTTCCTAATATCTAATCTAAATCTACTCTGCCCTAGTTTAAAACCATTGCCCCTCGTTCTATCACCACATGCCCGTATAAAAAGTCCCTCCCCACCTTTCCTGTAGCCCCCTTCAGCCTGTAGCATTGCCTGGGGTTCTTGTGACCCAAGGGCAGGACCGGCACTTGGCTTTGTTAAACCTCATCCCACTGACCTCTGCCTATCAATCCAACCTGTCCAGATCCTTCTGCAACAGGTCCATGTCTCTAACATATATTTATTACTTAAAAAAGAGTTTAAACCAAATAGCTTTTCTCTGTCACAGAGTCAGGAAAAAGATGGTTTTCAATTCCTAAGCTGCCAATTTATTTCAGCATTAGTTTCCAGGAAGCTCTATCCTGGTCGTGGTTGCACGTGAGGAAATCCAACATGCGCATCACAGCGCTACAGTACTCCAGGTTGAGACCAAGTTCATCCAAAGATTTTGATATGCAGTGTGATAGTCTCTTTGAAATTCTACCTCTCTAGGTAGGGCTGGAACTATCCAGAAAATCTGGCTGCACTAGAAAATACCAAAGTAATTTGGAGTCTTAGCACAGGGCTCCAGAAAATGAGTTGCTGCTGAGAGTCTTTGGTACCAGCAGTTTCTCAGTCGGGTGAAATGTTAGATTCCTTTTCAGAGAAGAGCAACTAAGCTGGGGAGGGCTCTGGAGAACAGGTCTGCTGAGGAGCGGCTGAGGGAGCTGGGCTTGGGTAGTCTGGAGAAGAGG
>JANHGN010013574.1:113604-128420 GCA_024605025.1 Megaceryle maxima | reverse complement strand
AGAAGAACCTCTCTCCACCTCCTAACCACCCCCTTGTGACACAGCCCAGGATGCCACCGGCCTTCCTGCCCAGAGGGTCACGTTGCTGGCTCACGGTCATCCATCTCTCTTGGAATGAGCTTTTAACATAGGGCACTGGGAGCTACTACTTTATTCTCAAAACCCGCTGGTAGGGATCTGATTTTGAAATAGTGTTTACCTGAGCACCAAAAAAAGAAAAAAAATTGGACCAACCTCTTCTTCTGCCTACAGGAGTTTCTACTTCTCAGAAAAAAAACAACCAACTCCAATCACCAATTTATGCGGTTTGGGGAAGCAAGCTCCATTACACCTCTTGAACTAAATCTTTGTTTTAAAAATGAGAGTGAGTGTGATGGTGCTGAAGTATTAAAGTGATTCTGTGCATTGAAAGACACCCCAACAAGTTTCAACACCCCTGTGTGGACTTCACTGTAAATATGCTCATGCATTCTGCATCCCACCCCTATAGTCAGGTCCCAGAAGATAAACACCTTGATGCTAAAAAAGGCCTTTAACTGATTTTGGCCTCCAAAATTTTAACAGCAACAGCAAGATCTGTTGCAAGTGGATGTGGCTTTGGCCCTGAAATTTCCTTAGGTGTTTTTAAATACCACCTTTTGGGATAGAGTAACATGTATCTGTCCTGCATACTTCCCTCCTGGGTTGATGTCAGGTTTTAAACTATCCCTGGTGGGGACCAGGAATGGATAAATGTTTGTCACAGAATCAGAGAGTGGTGGGGGTTGGAAAGGACCTCGAAAGATCACCAAGTCCAACCCCCCTGCCAGAGCAGGATCACCTACATCAGGTCTCACAGGAACAGATCCAGATGGGTTTTGAAATCAGAGAAGAAGACCCCACAACCTCCCTGGGCAGCCTGTTCCAGGCTCTGTTACCCTCACTATGAAAAAGTTCCTCCTTATGTTTACATGGAGCTTCCTCTTGTTCCAGCTTGCACCCATTGCCCCTTATCCTGTCATTGGACATCACTGAGAAGAGACACTGTCAAGTGTTTACTGTGTTGAGCCTCCACCAGAACTGCTGGTATCTCAAGAAGATTATCCCAGGATGAGGGCTATCAGATACTGAATCTTTAAGGAGGAGCTGATGACTTGCAGTCTTCTTCCAGCTGAGGAGTTAGAGACTTGCAAGACCTATAGGGCTGCAAACGTTCCAGGGGACAACAACAACTTCAGTAGGATTGCAGGATTTAAATCACTGGAGTAGTGTTGGGATTTCAGAATATTCATCTTTCTACTTAGATTTTTTCAAGTTACTTTTGTTCACATACTAATATTTCCTCTTCTGCTTTCCCTCTATTTTACTTGTAGAACTTGAGCACGTGGGAAACTACTCTCTGGGTGCTTCCAGTTGATGACACAAAGTGAGGCTCTACGTGAAGTAAATATAAAAATTCACTGGCTTAGTGCGAATGTAAACATTTGCAATTAAAATATTCATCTCTGTCACTAAGACCTTCCTCTTGAACAGGGGATCTGTGTAACACTGACCATTTTCACGGTCACTGAGGGTGAACCCTTTCCCTCTGAGGGTGGTGAGACCCTGGCACAGGCTGCCCAGGAAAGCTGTGGATGCTTCATCCTTGGATGCGTTCAGATCCGGGCTGGATTGGGCTCTGAGCAGCCTGGTCTAGTGGGAGGTGTCCCTGCCATGGCAGGGGGGTTGGAACTGGATGATCTTGAAGGTCCCTTCCAACCCAAACCATTCTGTGATTCTATGATTTTAAGTGGTAACAGATGTCACCTGTGAGTTGCAATAGCACATTTTGCTGGAACATGTTGGGTATGGGCTCACCATCCATGTGTGAAAGGGTTGAACGGTCTGGCGAGGTGGCTTTGGAGGGGGGGAGAAGGGGCTGAGCACTCCACATTAACACTCTTATCCCGGGACACAGGGCAGGCTGCCTACCCAAGGATACAACTGGTACCAGAAACAGTGCTGGAAGCTGCATCTTTCTTTCTCCAGACACTGAGCCTCCTCACTGCCTTTGTCTGTGGTGCTCACAAGCATGCACACAGAGGTGGACCAAGTGAGGTTAAATGGCTTTCATGGAGTCAGTGGTGAAAAAGATCATCATCTGTACAGGCTACTTTACATTATTTTGGGTCTCTTTACTCCCATCCCAGTCATATCTCAGTATTGATCACTGTTCTTTCCTGCATCCAGAGATGATCTTTTTTTCCTGTAAAGAAATGCACGATGCAAATGAGCCTGAAGACAAATTTTAAAATATTAAAAGCTGTCCTTCTCCTCAAATCTAACTCTTATGTTAGTTGTTTACATACATAATTAATAACTTGCATATATTTTTTATACATTACTCTGACAGTTGTAAATGAAACTGGATTCAGGAAAAATATTCTGGTACATGGAATCTGAAAATGCACATTTCCACTGGTAAGGTACTAGTGTGTATTTTGCAGGGCTTATATTACTACTCGTTGTGGTTAGTGGTTAGTATGACTATCATGTTTTTGCAGTATTACGTATCCGAGAAAATGTAATTTTTTTTCTACTCCTTTTAAAATCAAATTACAATGTGACATTCAATAAAATATCTTTTGTGCAGCTAATAAAAATGAGATCCCATCTCACTGCTTTGACAAATAAACCACACAAGTCAAAATACTGCCTCTGATACAGTTTATAGCTTAAGCTTTCATGTCAGCCTTTCCTATAAAAAAGCCCCATTATTTATTAATAGCCTTCTATGTCTTAAAAGTTTCTTTTTCTTGTGTGTAGAAAAAATCATTTGCCTTTTAATGGGGTGTCAGATTTGTTTTCCAAACCTTCTAAAAGGTTATCGTTGTTACATATGGACAAGTGCTTTTTTCAGAATCAATGTAAACTCTGTTACCAGGGTAATTTACTGCAGTCCCCTGGTAGCTGTACGGAAAACTTAATTTCACCATTTTGCAAAGTGGAGGGGTGGGACTCTTTCCTTGTGGTTAACTATTTTCACATGGAGTGAAAAGAAAATGCCTGCTTCTAGCACATACTAAATAACTGATGGGCTCTTACCCTCCGTTTGAGCTCAGGGCACACTGGCAGTCTGGGAGGGTTCATGGCATAGAAGGATGACTGAGCCAATTAGATATACCATAAAAACTTTTGGCAATTAACTCCCAACTAACCAAAAGACTCAGGCTCATGCTAACGGTGGATAATAAAAGCCTGTTAAATTTCCATGCATTACCCACACAGGCACACGCGCAAATATCCGAGACACATTTTTGACGACGGGGAAGTCTGTACGGAGGGAAGAGTGTTCTGTGAAAGATCCAGAGGTGTCAGGTTTGAGTCTGCCGTGCCGTTTGAGTTAAGAAATGACACGAGACATCAGCAAATACCAAATTCAGACTGGTGCATTTAATTAGAGCTTGCGTTAGCAGCTGCAATACTTCATTTCGAAAAAGGCAATAAGAGCAGTGTTTTCTCTAACAAACATTACTTACAAAACCTCCAAACCCAGAAATGACCAGCAGTCACTTCTGACCCCAGTGACGCTTTTCAATTAAATTAATTACTTTTTATTAGTACCTTCCATTAAATCATTTAATTACCTAATGTATTTAGGGGTGCTTCCTACATCTACATGGTGAAGAGCGGGGTTTCACACCCAGGCATCACCTCCTGTGATTCATGATCTTTCTGTTCACACTGGTGGCTGTTCACCAGACGGAAGACAGTTCACCACATCTGTGCAGTGCTGAAGAGGAAGCAAGCTGGTGATCTCTGCTACCGAACCGGACTGGCGCACAGATGGCTTGAGACTTCCTGAATTTTGAAGCTCACGCTTGTTCTGCACCGAGGAGGGACATGCAGTGAAAGGTTCTTTCTGGATCTCAGCAAGAAAGACCTGACAACAAATAGCATGATAAAATAGTTGGTTTCATAAGATAGAATAAAAAGGGGAATACAGGCAATGAGTAAATTTTAGACCACTTCAGATGCTGGGAATCCTGTGCTCATGCAGTGTCGATGGAACTCAGATGGATTTTTCCATGGCAGATCCCATCCGCAGAGAGGTTCCTCCTTCTTCTCATACTCTGGTGTTTGTGCAAACAAACAAAACCATCTATCTTCTCCTGAGAGGTGGGATGTTATATCTGTCATAAGCCCCACCAGCATGCAATGCAGGCCAGCAAGGGGCCCTGCAGCAGATTTACATACAGTGGCTACTCATTCTATAGATGGACTTCTTAAACACAAAGTATGAGGTCCAATAGACCATATGTGGCTCGCCCAAGATCACTACCTCCTTGAACACGATGTTTTCTGCCAGGGTCCAAATACCATACTAAGTTACTAAAGCTGTTCACTGTCTCTGCCTCAAAAAATCTCTGCAGTGTAGGCTGAATCAGCTTCTTAAAACTACCTTGGGAATGTTTAAAACCCAAATCCCTACATTAACTGACTTTGAGAAGAGATCAGTTGTCATTTAATAAACCAAATATTCCAGCTCACAAAGTGCAAAGTGAAATCCATAAGACAAGAACCTCAATGATATTAATCTGAAAGTTTGGGATTCTTAAGCCAGTCATGATTTTGAAGGTCGAGCTCATTACTTTTGAAAGCTTGGGATTAGCAATATTCTTCCTCTGTTGCTATGCAGAAATTTGAACAGTGAGCCATAAAATTGTCTGCTGAAAACTTTGGGATATCAATTTTCCATCTTCATGTAGGAAAAAGACCCAAATGGGACTCTGGAAAGCCAAGCTCCACTGTGATAAAACACCCTCATGCCCTCCTAGACAAAGGGTTAGTCGTCTCAGCTTCCCTGGGATGAAGGAAACCTTGACATAATGCTTTTCCTCATTTGGATCAAGAACTTGCCTCCCTCATCAAGTTCACAGATGGAGAGTCTTTACCTCCCACATCAGAACTTACTCATCAGTGAAACATTTGCTATTGTGGTGGAAATTTGATGAGAAATTCCAACCTGGAACCTGTGAAGCTTTTCCTGATGAAAGTTTCATTAAAACTAACATGGTAATTCAAAGACTTCTATCAGTTGCATTTTAGAACAGCCTCCTAATAGGATAAGTGGGGATAAAAAAAGTCCCAAACGAAGCACGCTTAATCAATACTGTGATGGACCTTGGTAAATTTGTAGCACCCATTGCCTGAATTCAGTGACCACCGTGTCCTATGGCACGTGTCATAGGAAGAGTTCTCCCATTGGAAGCTTTTCAGTAAGGTGTCATTTTCCCATTAAAGCAAGCATTTGTCAGAGTGTCCTGGACCATTGCCAAATACAAGTTTATACTGAGAGTGGGATCCAACATCCTCAGCACTTGTCTGGCTGTGCTCTCAGGAGAATTACCACCCACTTACATGCTGAGAGCTTCTGAAAAATCTGCTGATGTTCACTTCTCAGCAGGCTCAGTCTGCATTTCTTCTCCCTCAGACAATCCTAAATGTAAAGTGAACATCTGTGTTTAGTGACTTTGGAGCTTTGATTTCCAAGATCAGGAACATATTTTGGGGGTGTTTCACACACACGCACATCTTTATAACTTTGCATTTGAGAGACACTATGACAGATTATTTCTTAGGGCCATTGATTGGAGAAGGACATTAGGGAAAAAATTATGGACATTAGGGAAAAATTTATGGACATTAGGGAAAAATTTATGGACATTAGGGAAAAATTTTTCACAGCAAGAGTAGCCAGACACTGGAACTGGCTGCCCAGGGAGGGGGTTGAGTCACCAACCCTGGTTGTGTTTAAGGGTCACTTAGATGTGTTGTTGAGGGACATGGTTTAGGGGTGAACTTTGTAGAGTAGGGTTAATGGTTGGATGTGATGATCCCAAGGGTCTTTTCCAACCTGAATGATTCTATGATTCTATGACATGCCACATGCCATTCATCCAGTTCACCCCTATCAGTCTGGATTTTGAGCACTGCTTCTTTCCTGTTGTACGATTCTACATGGCATGAAACAGAACAGAGGTATTTGCTGGATTTAAAACTAATCTAGGTAGCCTGGCTGAATCAGAGGAGACACAGTAGAACAAAACTTGAGCTATGTGCATTCACAGATAAACTGCTACTTCATCTAGCTCATGTAGAGACCACCGCGATGTTTGTACCTTGCATGATATCCTAAGTTTGTTGTCAGAAAAACCTGTGAATGTTCAGAGAAAGCATCAGACCTCAGAGGATGGAGCTGTATTACAGTCAAGAAGCTGAATTCTGGCATATGGAGGTAATCATAGAATCATTAAGGTTGGAAATGACCTTCAAGGTCATCAAGTCCAACTGTCTACGAAATATTACCTTGACCACTAAACCATGTCCTGAAGGGCCACATCTACAGGTTTTTGGAAGCCCTGCAGGGCTGGTGACTCCACCCCCTCCCTGGGCAGCCTGTTCCAAGGCCTCACCACTCTCTCAGTAGAGAAATTTTTTCAAATATCCAACCTAAGCCTCCCCCAGAGGTTGTCTGACTCAGTTGTGTCATTGGAGCAGCAAGATGATGACGTAGCAGTTTGTCCTTCATCTGTTGAACAAAACACCCAGAATCAGTACACACCATGTATACTTTGGGTCTTCCTTGCAGAGGTATAAAGTAAAAATAGATCATATCTGTTTTCACATGCTCTTATTACACCATTCATCTACAATATAAACATGCTCATAGTTTCACTCCTAGAGTAACTTCACAAGCTATTTATTGTTGGAGTCTGGACTTACTGCTCTTCCTCACCACGACATGAGCTCCTGTGTGACGGTAGCAAGACTAGAAAATGAAAAGCATCTGAACATTCAGGAGTTTCCTCTTCTCCTCAGGTACTACTGAAAAACCAAAGGCCACCATGGGATTGAGATACTGAAGAGTAAGTCTTTCCCTGGACCAGAGCCAGCACACAGGTGGTCCTGCCATACCCAGGAGCTGCGAGGGGACGAAGCATGTGAAGTTCTACTGTGGCCCCTGCGTGTTGGCTCAGCCTGTTTAGACTAATGAGACAGGAGGACATTCTGTATGTTGATGAAAATTTTTGGATAACTGAGTCTCTAAGCTGAAATCATTTTCCAAAGAATTTTAGCAAACAGAATTTTGCAAAACTGAAGAATTTGGCCAGTAAAGTGTAGATTTTCAGAGTGACCAAAGACAGGTTTCCAGTTGAGAAGACGCTCCCTGACAAATATCATACTGCTCCATCAAAGCAGAGGGCTTGCCAGTGACATTGTTGAAAGAAATATTTTAACACGACAAATGCCAGTTGTTTGTTTCTTTGTTTGTTTGTTTCCTTTAGAAACTCTTCATCTTTAGAAATTATCCCTAAATTTCTAAATATTACCACTACTTCTTTTGTCACACTGTGGCAGTCACACAACACGAAACATTTTTGCGCTGACTATTAGCACTTGGCAAAGTTACAACATGTGAAAATGAGATCTTATAATGGGAAGTATTAAATAACTATAACTCACTAAGCAGCTCTATCTACATAAGCTCAAAAAAAAAAAAAAAAAGATTTTTTTCCTGTAAACGCAGGAAAAATTCTCCTCAAACACAGCACTGGGTTTCCATGTGATTGTACTTTTTACCCGAGCTTATGCTGGGGCAATGAAGTCATCAGAAGGTCAAGTGACCCACCCAAGGTCACCAGCTGGCAGTCAGTGACACAGTCACTCTCACAACCCATGGAATTTCTTGTCTCTAAGCAAAGTACAAGGTAAGTGACACTAAGGTACATCTTCTCTCACTTTCCATTATGTTTCTAATCTCTCTTCACTACAGTAATGAATGATAATGAGTTGCAATCTTTTCTCTGGGTGCCGCTGCATCGGTGACACTTATTGTTATAATAACGATGTAAGTGGAGAAAAAAAATTGTGCTAAGTGATATTATGAATAAGTAAACCTAAATACCTTGCAAAATGAGCAGCAGCTGCAATAACATGTTAGAAAAGACAGTCTTACTCTATGCATCCATATCAGGCAGGTCACTGTCTCCTTCATCCGGAATCGAAAATACTGGGAAAAAAATGGACAGGATTCTGTAGCTGCTACTTACATAAGTCTTGCTAATGCAAGGATGGGCAAGGACAGGTACATAATTGACCTGATGATGCTTACTGTGCAAAACTCTGTTATCCCAGCACTGAGGATCAAGCTCCTGTTACTCACTTGCATGTAGGTGCTGGTGAATATTAAGCATTTTAGACTCACATGCAAACAGTTTTCAGAATTAGTCAGTGGTCATAACTCAGGTCAGTTTTTTTCTGGGGAGATCTCAGCACTCAACACAACTTCTTCAAAAAGGCAGCAGATTTTCAACTCTGCTCCGCACCCAGAGGTTCAGACCGTGCTCTGTGGTGGCTGTTGGGTGCTGCATCCTTCATCAAAGCTGGATTCCTACCTTGCGTGCTTTGTCTGAGGAGGAAGGGAGTGAGGAGGAAGTAGCAATGAGCCTTCAGCAGCCCCTGGCTCTTTTTCTTCCCCTCCATCCTTCTCTTAGCCCCTGTCTATTCTTCCCCTGCTACAACACTTGCGTCTCCAGCACGGTTCCAAATAGAAAGAAATAGCAGCTCTGAGCTGGGAAATACCATGGCAGAAGAGAAAGTGTTAGGGAGAGTTTGAGGAGAGGTGGATAAAGACTTTGCAGTCAGCAGTGTTGATTCCCCTCGGTGCTACTCTTGAAGCATGTCCCATCCGTGTGTTCTCGTAACAGTATTAGTAAAGTTGGCAGCTGGTGAAAATTCAATAGCAATGGAATCCTTTGTGTATTTTAGCATGAGAATATTCCATATGTTTGATTCAATCCCCTTAATCGTCTTATGCAATGTTCATGATCTTGCTTTTCCTGTGTTTTGGTTGGTTGGTTTTTTTTCAGCGAGCTGTAAATGCGTGTGCGGTTTATGCTATATGTGGTTAATTTTATTTATTTTTTTTTCTCCCCATTCCCAATTTGTGATTTCCATTATCATGTTTCCTCTAATATCTTCTTTTGGAAATTCACCTACCAGTTTCCTTTCTACTGAAAATCAACATTTGATCCCTACAAGGACACAAATACAAATCCACTCATAAGCATAACAAGTCCTGGAGGGAATGATGAGTGTAACTTGTTACTTAGAAGTCCCAGATGTAAAGGAAAGCAGCATCCAAAAATTCATATGGCAGGGGAACCTGCACTGTCTGTAAACCTCAGAACCCCCCCAGTATGTGATGTGTGACATGGGGTAAGGTGCAACTTGAGTTGCTTATGTTTATGCGACTCCTCCCATTTATGATGTGGCTAAACCCATCCTCTTCCTAAACAAACCCAGCTGACTCTTTTATCAGCCCTTGCAGCTCTAGCAGATGTTTTGCCATGATTTAGATTCAGCTGTTGTGCTCATTGTCACTTAAGCCGGAGAAGGGAGCAAGAGAAATTATACCAAAATAATATTTTTCATCTTTAGCTACTTGTTTCCTAGGTCTCATTTGACAACATCAGTCAGAAAGCCTATTATCTGTTTAAAAGAACCATTTATTGCAGTCATTATTTTTGTCCTACCCTTCGAGTCCAGAAAAAAAAAAAAAGTTTAAAATGGATATGAGATTCGTAATTGTTAGTTTTGATAAATTCTGGGTTATGAAGCTGGATTTTTCGTTGAGGTAGAAGTTAGCAGTTGTAGCTTAAAGCATGCTGGAAGCTTTGAAATACCCACTGTTTTCTCTTTTGATGGTTCTGGTGGTACTGGTTATATCAGGGAGAGTCCCACTAAAGTGGCCAGGCCAGGGAATCATGATTCCTTAAAAGAGAACCCTGGTGAGAGTAGAACTGCTGTTCCCCACACCTGAAATACTTACTACATCTGTACTGCTGCGTGATACCGAGTGTTTCAAACCCATGAGAAGGGGATCATGAAGGTTCTTCTTTCCTGAAGGACACTTTCTGCTCTTATCATAGTAAGCAGCAAGCAGAACTAAGTAAATAATCCATTCATTGAACGTTTCTTGGTTTTGTGAATAATCTGTATGGCAGCTTTTGCTTTTCTTGAAGATATTTGTTATTCTAAGTAGTTTAATGCCACCCAGAAATATTTCTGGTCCTACAGATCTGTTTTGAGTGTTTGATGCATGCAACTGGACTTTTGCTGGTTAATTTATCAGCTACATCACACAATATTGCCTCTGTTTCTATCTGGAATGAGCATAATTCTTCAAATTGCATATCTGCTGGGAATGCAGTGGTTCTGTATTCACAATTTGTATTCTGTGAGTATACCGTAGGATTCGCTTAACATTCATTTTCCATGAATGTTTCATGTACCTTGTACTGGTTAATAACATGAAGAGACTTTATGTTTCCCAAACTCTTCTTGTGGTGTATTGGGGGATTTATAAAACTGTTTTGACTGAAGCTCACTAGCAGTTTGCAAGCAGAATTCTGCTAGTCACTTACAAACTCTTCTCTCTTGAAATCTCCTCTGCGTTGTCCACAGGCCACAATAATGCTGCTCTCAAAATCTGTATTTAAATTGAAACATCTTTGGAAGGTTAATACAAAAAGAGCAACACCCCCTCCCTGCCCCGAGCAGTGCTTCATCTTAGCCCATGTTCTCTTCTATTTTGGGAGGCATTGGCCCAGTTAGGGTCAGCAATTAGGAGATTACTTGCTTATTCTAGAGAAACTTTATGAGAAAAATAAACCATTTTTTTTATGAGAAAACTGCTTCCAGGCCCTTTCCGGGGAGGACGCCTACTGCTTTTCTTCCAGCTTTTTGGACATGCCCATTTTGTTTCTACATACAAATATTGGGAGCTATAAAATGGGCAAATTCCTGTCTGTCCACGTGTCTGCGGTTAAGACCCATTCCCACATTTTTGTCTCTTTTCCTCCCTCCTGCTCTCCGGAGCTCTCACTTTCCTGTGGTCATACTGGTACATATGGCTGGAAGAGGGCAGTTTCTCTCTCTGATTAAATTTAAGTAGCAACAGATGCTGGATGTCGGGTTGGCAATGCTGGAAAAGGTTGTCCATCACCCAGCCACCCACCCAGCCAACCACCCTCCCTCCTCATCAGCCCTTGGTACCTGGCCAGCACCCAGAGATGCCACACACCAGCGGGGAAAGGAGCAGGTTCAACCACCACCCTTTACTTAAGCCAGGGAGCCCCCAGTCATGGTTTTCAACCATATTTTGGGGTGTATGGGCCATTCAGGGCTACAGCTTTCCAGAAACATGGCTTTGATGAGACTGTCATCAGCCATCTGAGACAGCCCTTCTGGGAATGTCATCAGAGCCTGGCAGGTTGGCAGATGTACAGAGTCGCTGAAGTACCTGTGGAAGCGCCGTACGGGAAGCTGGATAATCACAACCCTCGCAACACTTCCACGTTTTAATCATGATATACTTGCTTGTAAAGAGAATTTCAATAGGGCTGCACATTACTCATTTTTAGGGAAGTCTGGCAGCTGCAGAAATCTTAAATCACAGCATTTGCTTCCTGCTTGATGCTAATTTGGGCCAGTTCCAGCCAACGGAGTTCCTTTTCCATTGTGTCATTTAATTACACATTTACCCACGCTTCTCAGCTAGTAAAAGCCATAATATATGGCCTCTTAATCTAATACTGATCTATTAAAAACTACACTCAGTATTTTAAAGTGTTAGACAACAGATGGAATTGACAGTTTTAATAGGTAGCAACTAACATCATCTCCCAATCTACACCTCTGTATTGGATTTCAAGCAACTGAGATCACTGTGGACATGTGCAGATATGGAGCTTGCATTTAAACTCAGAAATTCAATCAATAGCCTGTCTCTCAACAGAGCTTACTAGATTATATCAGTTAGAAGTGACCATCTGGCCTAATCTTGGGAGTTCTGAGATATCATGTAGATCTTTTTCACTAATGTCATTTTTATTTGGTTAACATTAATAAACTGTAGCAAACATTGCAAATCTTGCAATCTGAAGCTGTAACTCAATTTTTGCCTTTTACGTGAGACAAGTCAAACATCTGCTTCTCGAGAGGGAATGTCTGCGAGAGCAAGCAGAGGAAAGATGCAGTCACTCTGAAATTTTACTGCCTTTCTAGGTGTTGTGAAATGATGGGAAGTGGTGGTCTCTTTTTTATTTACTAAAAGAAAAGCGTGTTACTAAAAGGCATCCAACAACTAATGTGATTCTTTCTGTGAATGCAAAATGCAGAGGGAAATGGGTAGATGGCATTCTGAGGGTTAAAGTTTCAGAGTATTCTATGACCGTGATAAAAGACGTACGTACATTACATATTCATCTGCCAGATTTATGCCACAAATAAAGTCTAACTTTTAATCTGGTACAGTCAATATATATCACAAATCTGTGATCAGCCGTTTAACTCTGTCACAGCCAGATTGCATAATCTCTGAAAAGCCTTTTTTTAATACCAGAGTCGACAACATTCTTTTTACTTGTTCTTCTTTGCTCCTTAAAATATAATTTCAAATTCCATTTTGTGTTTGGCTGAACACCAGTGCTACTAGAATTCCAGAAATGGTCTGTTCACAACAACAAAAAGAGAAAAACTAAGGTCAGTGTCCCAGGTCTAATTATTACTTTGTACACAAAAATGGATTTAATTGTGCAAATTATTGTCATTGGATTCTGATCTTGCAAAATAAAAATCAGCAGTGATTTATAAATGGATCTGATGTAATTGGAAACCCTTGAGATTCTGGAGCTTATTCTTTTTTATCTCTGACCCACTTTGGATCAACTGAAATCTTTAAAATTTCAGACAGTGAAGGAGCACATCGTGGAGATGTGGTGCTGAGGGACATTGTTTGGTGGTGCCCTGGCAGCGATGGTTGAATAGTTGAACTTGATGATCTTAAAGGTCTTTTCCAACCAAAATATTTCTATTCTTAGAACTGTAAGAAGCTTGGTAAACTATTTCAGCACTGTGTGCCCTCGTTTCTCCATCCAAAAATTATGAGAATGATCGTTATCTGCCTTTATTTTAGGAAACTAAGTTCTGTCATTTAATGCATAGCTGTGCTGTTATTACAAAGTGTTTGTCTTACAAACAGGAGTTAGCTGACTTTGGCAAAAAAAACCAAACCTCTACCTCACACTAAACAAAATTTGGAATATAGACAAGCCCCTTCTATCCTCTAAACAATAAGATAAAATAGAATTTTAGGCATGTTATTGTAAAAAGAAAATTTAAAAGCTGGCAGTAAAATAAAACCCGGGAAAACTAAAAAATCAGGAGTAGTACCCCTAACAAGATAGGTACTTTTGTTCTGAAAGAACAAAATTTTGGTAAAGACTGCCCTTGAAATATCTGGGATATGATTTTTTTTTTTCTTTACAAAAAAATATTTTATTTTTGTCGTTCATTTTCCTGTTTTATGGTGAAAGCTGAAAAGATGAAGTGGACTTCAGTTCCTGATTTGTGGGGGTTTTTTTTGATCAGCCCTCCCTCTCAGAATTCTTATTCAAAGTATGTAAAAAATATTGTTTCTTTCAAAATACATCACAGGCGATGCTACCATTTTTCAGCTAGCAAGGGAATGGAATTTTGCATAGCAAAGAGCGTCAGAATACCTGTTCTTTTTTTTTTATTCCTACCTGTGAATCCAGCAGAATCCTGAAATTAACACTGCCTAGCTCTGCTCTGGAGTAAAGATGAAAATTTAGTAGTTATTTGTTTACAAGATAAAAAAAAAAACCAAAAAACTAAATACTTTTGCGGGAAGAAAAACCCCAACATTTATCCATTGCTATTTGGGCACGTACAGTACATTTTTTTAACTTTCTGCTTCTCACTGTAGTTAATAAATCAGGACGCAGATGAGAGATTCATAGTTAATTTTCAGTAGCTAGCACAGCACGTCTCAGCCTATAAAGTCCTGGAAGTCTTGGGCTGTGAATTCCTTGATACTGACAAGCCAAACAGCTTAGAAATTATAATTATAAGTTACAAGTGTCTTAAGGGTTGTTCTTCTGACATAAAACTAATTTCATGTTTTTATTCATAATGTGGAAGAGACGAGAGGATAGGGCCTTATTTAGATTGAGCTCCCAGAGATATCAGAGGCTCTGTGTCCTGATTGTAATGGGAGGAGATGACTTACTTTGCTCCTTGTAGCTGGTTGATTCTTTCTGTGGCCTTTTTTTTCTCTTTTTTCCCAGTCAGGCTAACGAAAGGTGGGATATCTTCCACTCCTCAGCTTCGTTCATAGGCAGACATCTACTGGTGACTGTTGTTTTTGTCCTTCATAGTAGTCATACCAGAGCTTCTTCCTTGGAGGCACCAGGCCCACCAGGACCCAAAGGGGGATACAGGAAAGCTGGGGAGGGATGTTTTACAAAGACCTGTAGTGATGGGATGAGGGGTGATGGTTTGAAACTGGAAGAATTTAGATTGGAAATAAGAAAGAAATTCTTCACTCTGAGGGTGATGAAACACTGGCACAGGGAAGCTGTGGATGCTCCATCCCTGGATGTGTTCAAATCCAGGTAAGATGGGTCCTTGAGCAACCTGATCTATCAAAATGCAAAGTCAGCATTGGCAAATCCAGATATTGGGCAGGTCCTTACATCCCACTCAGAAAATTCTATGATTTTATATCTGCTGGATTCATTGAATCACAGAATCATTAAAATTGGAAAAGACCTTCAAGATCATCAAGTCCAAACGCCCACCCAACACTATCATGACCACTAAACCGTGTCCTGAAGGGACATGGCTACACATTTTTGGAAGCCCTGCAGGGCTGGTGACTCCACCCCCTCCCTGGGCAGCCTGTTCCAAGGCCTCACCACTCTCTCAGC
>JANHGN010013574.1:95882-111218 GCA_024605025.1 Megaceryle maxima | reverse complement strand
GAAAGGAAAGGAAAGGAAAGGAAAGGAAAGGAAAGGAAAGGAAAGGAAAGGAAAGGAAAGGAAAGGAAAGGAGGAAGAAAAAAGAACAGGAAGACTAAGCCCTTCTATGGGAAAAAAACCTCAAAATTGGAAGTAATATAAGGATTGTTCTTGGGTCTGGAGACTTCAGTCTGAATTAGTGGGGCTGGAGAAAGCTAGCTGAGCACTGGGAACACAGGTTACTGTATTGTGTGGAGGGTGGAAATGGGATGGAAAAGTGTTGCACAAATGGGAAATGGAAACAGAAAAACAGAGGAGAGGACAGAAAGGAGAAGCAGTAAGAAGATGAGGAAGAATGAAACAATGTAGAAGAAGGGAAGTGCTTAATAGGAGACCGTGGTTCTGAAAACCTTAAAATTAAGAAACTTGCTGAAATGTTCAGTAGCATCTTCACCTTGGTGCAGATCACCCATGTCTCTAGGTTATCCCATAATAAATGCAAAGGTGTGCTTTGTCCTTAGGTTACACCCAGACCAATCTGATTGTAACTAATGTGGAATTTAACATTCCCCACAATATCATGCTTGACAGTCCAACTTGATAGATATAAATGAAACAAGATCACTGTCTCCACAACTAATAAATGTTCAAAGTGTAGGCTTTTTGGTGGAGGCTGAGGAGAAATATACACAGTACAGCATTAATTGCATATCTCTGAAGCACAAAATGCTGATAGATGATGACTTTTAAAAAATATATGACAATAATATATTGCAGACGTTGCAGAAGAAAATTATGTCTTTACCTTGAAAATCTACTTTCACCGACAAGCTGATGTAATCATTTCAGTGAAGGAAGAGGGCTGCAGAGAGGAAACCTGCAAAGATTTGAAGGTTAGAAATGTTGAACAAAAGGCTGAGGGTTTACTTTGCATGCAAATAAGTAATTCATCACAAATCCATAAACCAATTAGCAATGAAGTAATGATATTGCTTAACAACTGTATTTTTGATTAACATATAAATAATTTAGGTGAATATTTCTTTAGTCATGCCAGTTCCTGCTATTATTTACTAGCCTTGTCATGGCTGCTCTTAGATCACATGCCCCTTATAAAACATTTCCCAATCTATTGCAAGGACCAGTTTGTTTTAATGCGCTCGGTTAACACCACTGGAGCTATTAACAAGCTTATTAGCATAATCCATTGTGATACATCATTGTATAAAAGTTCAGCTCCACAACTGAATGGGACTGGGAAATGGCTTTGAAGATTTTTATGATACAATAACTATTCATTTGATAAGCAATTAAAAAGATACTCTGAGACACTAAGAGTGAAGACAATGGCAACACCAGGAAAAGAGGAGGGGTTTGAGAGCAGAAGCTGCTGCCTGGTGGGGGAATCATCGAAGTGAGTTGTGTCGCTCCTGCTCCTTAGTCACAAATTGCATGATGCTGCGGGGCTCTAAAGCTCCAGTAACAAGTTGGGTCTGACTTAGTCTTTTTAAGCAAGAAAAAGATTTTTTTTTAAAAAAAAAAAAAAGCTGTTTAAAGCTCTCTATCTTCTGCTAGCTCACCCATGATCAAATTCTCGACCTTTCACAAGAACAGTTTAATACACAGATGAACCTCTGATTTTATGCTGGCTTTTTGCTTCTCTTAAATTTCAAATTCCTTTTCCTAGCTGTGGGCATTATCCTTAGTGAACTTCTGCAGTGAGAAACAGAATAAAGGTTACTGGGCACATTACCACACATTATTGTTTGAAACTCGCTCTGTATAATATGGCTGTATTGTGCTTTTAAAGATGAACGTGCAATGAAAGAGTAGCATCTTCATTGTGAAGAAAAAGTAGCTTTTCAAGAAAGTGTTTCTGTCTCTGACATGCAATAGCTCTGATATGCTAATACTTCTCAGCTCAGTCCTGATTCTCCAGAGATTATTTGACCAAAATGTCCATTGTCCATGATAATAGGAAATATTCCTGATATTGTGCAGCCACACAGAATTTTTCTATTGGCTTACTTCAGTGTCTCACATACATCAATTAATTCTTCCTCCTGATGAAGAGTGGAACAGAAAGCTGATTTCTGAATGCAGCGTGATCTAGTGGTTCGCACAGAAAACAGAGGTTTGGTTTCCAATCTTACTGTCATTACCAATCTGTGTGAGCATATGCAACACTCACCACTATCCTGTGACTCAGTTTCCCTGTTTTAAAGCTGGTATCAAAATATCCAACTTTTCAGAGTCCTTTGACATTCCTGTGTGGAAAGCATTTACATCTTAAAGGAAAGGTGTAACAAGGAATGTGCTAAGGCAATAAGGTTTAAATAATTTATCTTAAGTCCCAAACCCTGCTGCACTGAAAGAGGCATTAAGTTTTTAAATGCTTCAAATTTTGTATCTTAAGGACTCATAAAATCATTCTGGTTGGAAGAGACCTTCAAGATCATCAAGTCCAACAGTTGAATCAGCAGCACTGCTGCATCACCACTAAACCATGTTCCTAGACATCTTGTAGAATAGTCTTAAGAATTATATGACAACTGAAGTGCACCCAGACCGAAATACTCACTGATATATAATCCTCCCTGCAAACAGAATTTTTGGAGGTAGACACATGAGAAGGAGTCCAAGCATTTCTGGGAAACAGGTCAGAAAGATGTTCCTGCCCGCTGCAGAGGCACGTGTGCGCATCACTCTTGTGACCAATCACATTAACAAGCTCCTTCAGAATAGAGAGTATTAGAATTAATGTTTTTGTCATTTTCTTACAACTCAGGACACACTTTTAAAGCTATTTTTTTGGTTGCTGAAAATAAAAATTTTACAGAGTGAAAAATTAGACCAGAAATTACAATTTATTTTTTTTAGTAGAACATGTGGTTATATTTTTGCTGTCTGAAGAATGAACACTGTAAAAAAATCGACTTGCTGTCCAGCTGTGATCATCAGGCACATTTCTCCTAAAGGCAAAACTAACCATGGTGGATGGAATAGTGTTTTGCATAGACAATGCAGAAGAGAAAAAAAAAAAAGCCAACAGGTAATGTAACATATTCTGATAAGCTACAGAGTTAGTCCAGAAAATGTACTGCTTCTGAGCACTAAGCTGTATTTACTTACTAGCACTGTATGGATCATGCTGTCCTAGCTAGAGTTGTGAGCCAGTGCATTTTAAGAAGTTATTTATCTGAGTGGGAGTTGTGGAGCAAGGTCAGCACAGCCACTCTGATCAGTGGATACATCCACCTGGGAGCTTCCCAGGCATCAGGAGAAATTTGGGATGGCTTTGAGCAGGCAAGGTGACTATGGCACTTGCCTTCCTGATGCGAGTGATCAGAGCTGCTGAAGTAAATGAGAATTAGCTGAATCTTCTCTAGGTTCTGGTTATAGACAGCTCCTGGGAGAGCTCCTTAAAGATGCTCAGAAGTTGTTGAGGAAGAGTTGGCCTGAGGCTGCCCCACTTCTGCACCACCTGAGAATGAGGAAACCACAACAGCAGACCAAAGGCACCTTTGTCTCCTGGCCCAAAGTCTGAGCCTCCCTAAAACCTGAGGACTCAAGCCTCATATATCTCTTTACCAAGAGATTAGATGATATATTGGGTATAATTTTCAAGTGGGTTCAGATTCAAAGTTGTGGGCTTCCCTTGAGTGCATTGTAAAGTACCATGTACCTCTGGCCAAGGAACTGCATCTCATTTAGTAGATAAATTGAGATGACAAAAATGGCACAATTTAAATATCAGCAATCAACAGGAACAGGGGAGGGGAAGAGAGAGACAGAAGGAGCCCAGCTTCCTTTATTACAGCCATCTTAGTGCTTCAACAACAGGTAGCAGTATTACATATTCCCTTTCCACTTTAAAGCTCTTGTAATTTCCTTCCTCGTGTCGGGGCGATTTTATTCATTGTTTCCTTGCAGCAGTGATTGATGTTCTGAGCTGCTAATCTCTCTGAGTGATAACTATTTTCATGTAAGTCCATGAGTCTATGACACAGGCTGCTCGGCCAGGGCTACTGCTGACTACTTATTTTGTGCCTCATTTACATTTCAATCTTGGCCTCATGAATGTAAAACCTAGGCTGCAAATTAATAACAGGAAGAATATTAGACCGCTCCAGAGTGGGGGAACAATGCAAATCCACCAGAGCACAAGGCTTTACCATTGTGTTCCAGGAGGGACTCATTTATTGGCCGGCAGTGAATGACATTACAGAGAATGGCATATCCAGAGTGACACAAATTTATTTCTGTCCCCAGCGCTCCAGTATATTTTCATAGAATCAGGGGGCTATTTGTCTAGGGACAATTTAGTTTCCATGAAAAATTTAAATGGTTTCTGTGGAGATAGTGGAGTGAAATTTAATTTGTTTCTCATTTACTACAGCAGGTATGAAAAGGAGAAAAATTGGATGTCTGATGGGCTGAAATTGGTGCTGTCCCTCCCCACTATCCCCAAAAGGCCTGTGGGCCTATATCATAGAGATTGAGCAAGACTACCTCATCCCTCCCCTTAGAGAATGGTAACCTTAAACCAACTTACAGAAAACCTTTGGGGAGGCTGCCAATCACCCTGAAAACAACATTTCCATCGATCCCCTGTCTGTGTGATTTATGGCTTCATTTTACAGTAATTGAGAATTAGTGAGAAGATTAGCAAGGCTCAACACTTCACCTTGATATGCACACTAAGCACCGTAATTTGTCACTAAGGGATGTCGGACACTTTTTTAGTTACACGGGGTTCCCATCTAATTGAATTTGGGGATAACATGGAAATTAATTTGACACAGGAAAATTTTGAATACAGCCGTTTCCTCTATTGTAATGCGCAATCCCGGGCTGCATTCAGGGGCAGCTTTATTGATCCTGATCACTTTCAATTGTGGCCAGCTGAAGGATGGAATACACTAAATCTTATTTAAGCTCATATGAAAGCAGTTCATCTGCAGCAATCTGTGGCAGATAAAGAATATTACCTTTCATTTTGTCTGACTGCATCAAGATGAAGTTTTGAAAATTTACTTCTTGCAGCAAATATACCAAATGTCTAAAGTCAACAGTTACAATTCAATTACGGACCGGCTCTTGTGGGCTGTTTACAGGGTAATTTGCTACTTAGGCAGCAAATGAAAATACTAACTATACTCTCCATGCATAGAGAAGTTACAGCACATGGAAAAGCCCCAAGGAAAGACAAAGAAAAAAGATTCCAAACTTCTTGGCAATTTAAAGCACTGCCCATTGGATTAGTCTCGTTATAGTTCAAGCTGTTTCATACACAACCATTTTTTGTTTGTTGCTGAGCCATTTTGTGGGAAGTTTATTTTATCTTGGTTGCTTAGCATCGGAGTCACAAAGATGCGACGCAGCAGAGGTCTTTTCATGTCTGAGAGACTCTCTACCACAGGACTCGCCTCCATTTTATTCCAACTTGATTTCTTAGAACCCCTCTTTATGCTGTACTTTACCCTGCAAGTCAGGACTTTGGTTTCAACAAACTATTTAGGGAGATTATTTCCTGAGAAAGGTGCTACCTGCTGTGGATAGGGGAAGCAGGTTTTGGCACTTTATGCCAGAGGGTGAGTGGCTGGGATATTTATGGACGTTCTTTACCAGACCATCTGGCTTGCTTTGTTCATATCTCTCTTAGTGATAATTTGCTGGAGATGAGTTGTAATCGAGATATATTATTCATTATCTATTATTAATACGTGATGGATTTTAATCTGATCATCATTACACCTCTCTTTGGAAAGACTTTGGAAAGGTTTAATGATAACTGTTTAAAGTTGTTATTTATGCAGCACTATCCAGACACACTGTCTCCTCTGAACAGTTGAGGACATTCCCCAGTGCACAGGCATCAAGAGGTGGTACGTCATGATCAGAAATACTTAGATGTGGTCAGTAGGTCTAACCCAGATCTCTCAAGATGTGGTCATGCAGCTTGGAAGACATGCCATGCTGAAAGCTGTCCTCATCCAAATGTCAAATTCCCTGGAGCTACTGATGGCAAATGACAATTCTTGTCAGCACTGTCACATGCCAGAGTACTTCAGTCCCTGGTAGGCAAATTGTTTGGTCTCAGGAGTTTACCTGTAGGTAGACTTGTGCAGGAGATGATGAGCAGCAATACTGCAAGGGCTAGAAATGACACCATGATTTTATGCTCATTCTACTACTAGAAAAGTTGTTCCTCAAACTAGTGACTTGATGAATCTTAATAACAATGTGCACACTGCATAGGTAATTCTCTTATCGCATTTTCATGGGTTGTTTTCACTAATGTAATATAGACGGGTGCTAACATGACAGAAATGTCAGTAATATAATAAGCTTAAAGGAATTTGGATCATGTTAGCCAGGATTTGCTTTCATATTTCGATGCCTTCTGGACCATATTAGAGTAATAGAGCTGATACAATGAGAAACATATTAACATAATAAAAAACGTACTAATATAATAAAATATCCATATTTGATTTACAGCCCAAGTTATGGCATCTAGGAGAAAAAAAAAAAAAAAGAAATAAAAAAATAAGATTTTTCTTCCTTTTTGAATGGCAAGCAGTAAGTCATGAAGTTAAAGGTTTTCCATGCTTTTTTTTCCTTTATTAAAAAATAAAAGGATTCAATTAACTCTAGAGTTTCTTTTCATTGTCTACTATGAAAGAACTTCAAGGTCTGTCTTCCCAGGCAAATTAGAGGATTTGTGTTATTAGGTCACAGTCCCACAGATATTTGCACCTTTCCTGTGCTGGGCTGAAAAGCTGTAGCTACTAAATCTTCTCTACCCTAAAAAAGAGAAGGGAAAAGGAAAAGGAAAGAAAAAATAAAAGAAGGGAAAAGGAAATGGAAAGGGAAAAGCGAAAGGGAAACTGGGAGAGGGAAAGAGGGAAAGGGAAAGAGAAAAGGGGAAAGAGGGAAAGGGAAAGAGAAAGGGAAAAGGAAAGTGGGAAGGGGAAAGAGAGAAAGGGAAAGAAGGAAAGGGGAAGGAGAAAGGGGAAGGGGAAAGGGAAAGAAGGGGAAGGAGAAAGGGGAAAGGAAAGGAAAGGAAAGGAAAGGAAAGGAAAGGAAAGGAAAGGAAAGGAAAGGAAAGGGGAGAAAGGAAAAAGGAGAAAGGAGAAAGAAAGAAAGAAAGAAAGAAAGGAGAAAGGAGAAAGGAGAAAGGAGAAAGGAGAAAAGGGAAAAGGGAAAAGGGGGAAAAAAAAGATGTAAAACCATGAGGATACCTGTAATTTTACCAGAAGTAAAAAATGAACTTTATGTCTGAAGCTGTACCACCTCTAGGCTCCAACCTTCTTAGTTTTCAGAAACAGAGGGTTATATAGAAAGGGACTCAAACCTACTGTAGGTATCTACTTTCCAAGTGACTCTCTGTAACACCTTCACTCTATTGTTGCTCTAAGACCACAAGTGCTTCTGTATTGGACATACTGTGTTTTTTAACCATGAATTTCCATGGGTATTGAAGGTTATAATTCTGCGTCTCGATCTCAACACCAGTGAGCATTTTGGTCCCAAGACCCATGAAAACAGAAGAAAGGGCCTTTCTCTCCCATTAACTCCTTTGAGGGATCTGAGACAAGATGCAGCTCTTAAAATGCAATGGTAGTTCACACCTTTGAAATAGAGCTTTTCAAAGTGATTGCTTAGTGCTCAGAACCTTCCCAGGAAGTGGAATTTCTGGTCTAATTTCTGCCTTTGCCTGAATAAATTCAATCCCAAATCACTCACTTTATCATAAGAACACTGTCTGTTCTCTGCATGTGTCCCTGGACATATTGAATGCATTTTCCACCCAAGAGAGAGCAAACCTGAGTGTTTTTACCAGCTAGACTGGGAATAGATCCATGGGTAAGGAGAAAGGGGTTCACTTACGTGTGAAGTATTTCCATCTTCTCTACTAGAGATGGGTGAGATCTCTACTGTTAGATGGGTGTCCGTTTTTCATAGCAATGAGATAAGTTTATGTGTATTTGTCCAGCTTTGCTATAAAGCTTTTTATATTTGTAGCGTAACATTAATCAATGTGGCTACCATCTATTTTATTTTGACATCTTCCCTAAAGGAGTCCTCTTTTAGTGAGATTTATTAAAAGATTTTAAAATGTGTATGTGCACAAGTGTCTGTTTGTTTATGTTAGTAAAGATGATGCCATAAAAACGTGCTGTGCCCTTGGAGTGGAAGGTGATGAGCTTTGCTACGCCGTTAGTTCCCATAAGATTTTATTACTCAGAGATGGGTTGGCTGCTGAGGACGTGCTGACAAGCTGTAGTGAGTGGTGCAGACAGATCCCTTATCTGAGAACTTAAAGCTATATCTTAATCTTCTTGACCAGTGCCACCAAAAGACTTACAGATAAGGATAAATTCTTGGAAGTCAGTAATCTAATTAAACCCTTTGGAAGAAGCAGATGACCCGGACAGGCTGGAGATCTGGGCAGGGAGACATCTAATGGAATTCAGTAAGGGCAAGTGCCTAGTGCTGTATCTGGGGAGGAACAGCTCCATGGATCAGTACAGGTTGGGGGCTGAGCTGTTGGAGGGCAGCTCTGGGGTAAAGGACCTGTGAGTCCTAGTGGACAACAGGATGACCATGAGAACAGTGTGACCTTGCAGCCAAGAAGGCCAGTGACATTCTCGGATGCATTAGGAAAAGTGTGGCCAGCAGGTCAAGGGAGGTTCTCCTGCCCCTCTGCTCTGTGCTGGTGAGGTCTCACCTGGAGAACTGCGTCCAGATCTGGGCTCCTCAGTTCAAGAAGGACAGGGAACTATTGGAGAGGATCCAGGGGCTGCTAAGATGATTAAGGGCCTTGAGCACCTACCATGTGAGGAAAGGCTGAGAGAGCTGAATCTGTTTAGCTTTGGGGAGGCTGAGGGGGGATCTGGTCAATGCTTATTGACATCTAAAGGCTGGGTGTCAGGAAGATGGGGCCAGGCTCTTGTCAGTGGTGTCCAGTGACAGAATGAGGGGCAATGGCCATAAACTGAAAAAGAAGGAAGTTCCTCCTCAACATGTGGAGAAAATTCTTCGCAGTGAGAGTGACAGAGACTGGAAGAAGCTGCCCAGAGAGATGGTGGAGTCTCCTGCTCTGGAGACTTTCCAACCCCCCCTGGATCTGTTGCTGTGTGGGCTGCCCTGGGTGCCCCTGCTCTGGCAGGGGGGTTGGACTCGATGATCTCCAGGGGTCCCTTCCACCCCCTATCATGATGTGATTCTGTGATTCTGAGTGCTGGGATCTGAAATCCTGCTGTTAAGGAGGAGTCTGGAAATGATCCAGTGTTGGTGGGTTTATGCAAACAACTGTAGTAATTTCATTTTCCACAGAAGAGACTAAAGTACAGCTGCAGACTTTTCAAAATCATTTTCTTGTACTTTTTCTACTTTTTATTTCTCAGCATCACCTGGTACCTCCTAGAGTATGCCCTGGGATGAGCTTTATTTTCAGGCACTGGACCATCCAGGTGACTGCTGTGTGATTATTTATGATAAAGGAAAGGTAGACCTGGATACACTATATAATGATTTATAACGCTGTAAGATGTTTGAAAGCTCACCTCGAGCTTTGAGTATAACATTTAGGTTAAGATTTCATACTAATTTGGGGCTCAATTCAATCCACATGTAGGTAGGCAAAATTCTTTTTCCTTCTGTCAACATATTTGCGTTGCTGAAGGTCCCACTATTTTTTCAGAAGTCTTTCCTGATTGTCAATGTTTCATCGCTGCCATGAGGGAGAATTCACAGGGGATTAAAATTAACAAAAGAACGGGAACTGTGGTTGACGTTATTCCAGTTTTAGAATGAAGTGGCCTAGATTTCTTTGCTGCTTCTCCTTCCTTTAGGGTTTTGATTACTGAAATTAGAATGGGAGAGGTCAGATACGTGTCATGATGAAATGTGCTGAAGATGTTGTTGGAACTGGAATTCTAACAGCCATGTTGGTCTTTCAGCGACAAGCTCAACTAAAAGCAATAAAACTGTTATTCTCCAATCCCCCTTTTTCCCCAACAGTTTCATGAATGTCTCTTCTTGAAAACACCTTCAAATTCCCAGACACTTTTCTGCACACTGACTATCCTGAGTCATTCCAGTTAGGGGACTGCACTTCACCAGCCCCGGATATCCCAGTTTGCTGGGTGGTATTTAGCACAACCCCAGAGAAAATAGGAGAGCAGAAGCCCCTGAGCCATCCCTTGCCAAGGCAAACTCTCCAGAATATAAGGACTGCAACTGAGTTGCACTCTCCCTTTGCTTGTGAAGAAAGTAGCTGTTATTAGAAATAATTCTGCAACACTGGACCAAATAGGTGAGAATCTCTGGGTCAGAATGAAAGAACAATAAGGTGCAGCAGCAGAGCAGTAAGTAATGGTAATTAGAAGCAAGAAGAAGACTAACCTAGGGCACCTCAGAGCTACAGTGGAGTTAATGCAAAAGACCAGACAAACAAATCAAATGATTTAAACAGAAGAAATTTGCATAAGATGCTCCTTAAATGTAATTATGGAATGGGATACAATTTATCATCATGACCAGGGGCTTCTTCTGTGCTAAAATTTGTGGAAGGGCTGTACTTGTGTAATTACTCCTGCACCTGCCCAAGAACAAGCACTCCTAGGAGGGGCATGGGTTTGAAAGTAGAAATGATCTATGATACTTGAGAGAATTTGGTCTCCATCTGTTTCACTCTGCTTCACTAGATCCAGCTTCTGTGCTTCTCCCAAGATCCAGCATTGCAAAGACAGACATCAGACCTGGCTTCACAGACACACTTTGCTTCTCACGGGGCAAGGAGAGCAGAGTCTCAGCCACCATGGGCAGCAGGCAAGAAAATTCTTTGAGGGATCTGCTCTAAAGGGCCTGCCTGCTCTTCCCTCTCATGGCTATAGTGCCACATGCCAGAGAAGCTGGATATGGCTTTTCTCTGAAAGGAGAGGGGCTTGAGGAAGGGAACATCCTGGGTAGTCTCCATCTGCCTTTTTCTGCTCTCCCAGTTTCTGCTGTGGAGAATCTGGGTCAGTTATTTCTCTGCTTTACTTGAGAGAAAAAGAAAAAACTGAAAAGAGACCTCGTGCCTCTTCAAAGAATTTCTCAGATGAGTAGGATACTTCATGCAAGAGCTCAAATAATAAGGCTTCCAGTACTTTGAAGATCAGAGGTAGCTGGAAACCCTGCTATTAACGATTGGTTTGCTATAGATGTCCAGATTACATGAATCTGAACAATGACTCAAGTACCACCAAACCTTTACACCTCTTGAGGTGACTTCCAGTGCTCCTCAGGTTCACAGCAGATGTTGCTGCTTTGTTTCTTTGCGCTTTGCACCCTGAGTTTCTCGGGGGCTATAAAGCAGCCCTGTGCTGGATGGGAGCAGGCAGAGGGGGATGGGGCTGAGCAGCAGGAGAAGCGTAACTGAGAGGCTGATAGAGACATCCTGACAGCTGCAATGGGTCATCAATAGATCCATCACGCCAGTAATTTGCAACAAATTTAACATACATCACTTTAGTCAGGCCACGCCGTATCTGTCTTGTCACAGCATCAGAGTGAATAACACTTAAATCGGGTGTCACTGGTGACCTTTGTGACCCTCGAATTGACACCGCTGTTTGAGCTTGGCCTGGCTGGCAGCAGATGTAGGGAAGATTAGTACAAAAGGTTTGGAGGTGTAAAAGGAGGACAGAACATAACAATGCAGTTTAACCAGGCAAGCAAATGGGATCTCTGGATTCAATCCCAGCCCTGCTTTGCTTGATGAAGTGTTGGCATTTATTTAGACTTACTTAAAGCCTTTTTTAGTCATATATTAACTATGTGTGTATTTTTCATTCTGACTGACTTTATATCACGGAATCACAGAATTTCCTGGATTGGAAAATACGTTGAAGATCATCCAATCCAATCATTAACCCAGCACTGACAAGACTTTGACAAGCCCATATCCCTCAGCACTATGTCTACACAACTCTTAAATCCCTCCAGGGATAGGGACTCCACCACTGCCCTGGACAACCTGGGCCAGTGCCTGATAACCCATCCAGTAAAGAAATTCTTCCTTTTATCCAACCTAAACTTCCCTTATGCATAAACTTCCTTCTGTATATATGCACACATGCATATACGTATGCAAAAATGGTAGAATTAAAGGTGACCACCACAGAGACCGAAGTTCTGTAGAAGATGTAGAACACAAACAATAGCAAAACTAAACTGCCCTCTTCTGTGTTTGACATTTAAGCACCACCCTGTAACAAGAATGACTGTTTAGGCCATGTTGCCACTTTCAGCACATCTGTGCAGACCTGGCCCTATAGGAAAAGGCCAGGCTTCACAAAAAAAAAAAAAAAAGTGCATCTCAGGAAGAGAGCAGGAAACATCAAGAGCCTCATCAAAGCTCAAAATCCTGTAACGACTTGGGGTATGTTAGAAAACCCTCCCACAGAATCATAGAATCTTTGGAGTTGGAAGGGACCTCTAGAGATCATCTAGTCCAACCCCCACACTAAAGCACAGAGCACATCACACAGGGTGGCATCCAAGTGGGTTTTGAAAGTCTCCAGAGAAGAAGACCATCTTCTTGGGCAGACTGTTCCAGGCTCTGTCACCCTCACAGTAAAGGAGGATACTTCCTGGGATCATCCTTCCAGATGATCCCAGGAGGAATGAAGAGCCTCCCAGCAAGCCTCGCCAGTCTGGAGCTTGGGGAAATCTCCTGACCTCAAATCTGAAGACCTGTTTAACTTAGAAATTGTGAGCAAGACTCACCAACCAGCTACATGACATATTTTCATGCAGCCAAGAGAAGCCATTTCCCCCATTTCCAATCTTAATGAATACCTTCCATAGACTTCTACAGTTGTTTCTACAGAGCAGCATGGAAACGACTACAAACCTGTTAAGTCTCCCTGGCGCTAGAAACGAGACACCCTCCACAGCCAGGCAGAGCCAACTGTGTCTGCTCAACATTTATTTTTGAATCAGCACATGATAGAATTACATGATTTGTTTGCTCAACCAAAAGGTGCTTTAGAGCCATTCATGGTAGGAGCGTGACTTGGATGCTGGGTGGGCTTTTGCCCTGCCCTCATTCATCCTTCTAAACAAGCGTGTGGGCACAGGCTGAATTTGGATTTTTTATTTTAATTTTTTTTTTTTTCCTTGAGCTGTTGTTCTTAAGTGTGTGATTTTTAATTAATGGATTTTGAATGGTAATAAAGGAAGAAGCTGTCTCTGAGCAGGTAATTGGAAGTTACAAAATTAATATGCATATGACTTGGATAATAGCTTGTTCTTTTTTACTGATAGTCTGCTTGATGTTTGATATCTTGGTTAAACTGATTTATCGCATCACTAAATATCCCTCAACTGGAAGTGTAAGAAGCTCTTTGGTTATTCTCTGTGTCTATAATGTTTATACTTAATGAGTATTTGAAGGTGGAAACCTATCATGAGTGACAGAAATAATAGGAAAATTTGAAAAGGTTGGAGAAATTACTGCCCTATGCAAGGGAAGGCTTTTTTTGTTTGTTTGTTTGGCTTTTTTTGTGTGTTTGGTTTTGTGGGTTTTTTTGTTTTTGTTTTGGATTGGTTTTGTTGCTTTTGTTGTTGTTGTTTGCTTGTTGTTTGGGTTTTGTGTTGTTTGTTTGTTTGTTGGTTGGTTTGGGTTGGGGTTTTTTTGCATTATTGCTGATTTTTAGGAAAGGCTGGTAAAAAAGTAGAAGGTATTTTTTAATTATCATC
This sequence comes from Megaceryle maxima, assembly GCA_024605025.1. Lineage (NCBI taxonomy): Eukaryota > Metazoa > Chordata > Aves > Coraciiformes > Cerylidae > Megaceryle > Megaceryle maxima. The sequence goes on along the minus strand of JANHGN010013574.1, from coordinate 97,481 downwards.
AGGGGTGTTAATCAGATTGTCCTTGTCTTTATTGTTTCTGAGTATGAAGGCAACACTCTGGACACCCACTGATACCATTGTGTTTCCGCTGTCCTTCCCAGAAGCAGCAACTGGGCTTCAAAGGATCTGAGTTAGGTGGTCTTTCTCACAGCAAGTGCTGCTGAGGGCAGTTTATAACATGTGGCGTGTTTTTAGAAGGAATTGTGTGTCAAAATTAGTCATGTTTGTAGTCTTTTTGTAATCAACGACTGAACTGGTGAACGCTGTGTATGTATTGCTGTGTTGCTTGGGCAGACAGAGGCAAGAAATTGGAGGTAAATCATCATCTGACAAACCCCTTTTCAGTCAGGATTCCTGGGACTGGAGAGCTGAAGAGAAGTGCAATTGCACCAGGAAGGTGAAGACCTCTGCCCCATTGCCCAGCTGTCCCGTGGTGCGCTGTGGAAATGTGTCTCGGAGAAGCTGGGGGTCATACAAAGGTGGGCACAGGGCACAAGTGAGTTCACTCACATACAGCTCATAAGCATGTATGAACTGGGGTTAGCCCTGATAGGGAGACCTGGTTCTTGGGGTAAAGCAGCACGATCCATTTTGCATATGTATGTTCTCCCCTCCCTTCAACCTGCCCTTTGAAAACAGCTGGGTTTATAGTGATTTGTTTGCATTCTGCTTAAAACCGTTTCTTGCCTTGTTAATTTTGCTGTGAAAGGGCAAATGAAAAGAGTGTGTTTGACAAAGGAGCTTTGATGCATATCTGTGATGGTTCTGGGGTTTGCTGGCAGATCCAGCGAGGGGTCATGCAATGGATCTGAAGGCAAGTTTGAGACCTTCTCTGGGCTCTTGCTTTAGGCTGTTTGGGAGTATGTGACAGCTGTTCAGGACAGGAGGTCAGAGATGGCCAGAAAGGGTGCTAATGGGGTGGTGTCCTCAGGTGCTATTAGCTGTGGGAACTGGCCTAACTTAGCTGTGTGAACCCAGTGGCTCTTTGACCAATACTTTCTGACTGTGCCACTGCCATATTTCTATTGCTGAGAGACAAAGTATTCATTAAATTAGCTGAGAACCTGCTTAGGGTAGCTATTCAAACCTACCCCTAGGTTTGGAATAGATGAGAATCTGGATTATTTTATTTTTTATTCTCCAAGGAATACCAACCCTGGGTCTGGAAATTTAAAATTCCAGTATGGTTCTAACAGCCAGAGTACCTCAGGAAAACATTTGTTTTCTTTACGAGCCCATTTTCCCTTTTGTTCGGATCTCCCTCGCTGGATAAAATTTCCTGTAACAAACCAAAAGCTCCTCTCAGAAATGAACCACTTCACCACGGGGCTTTCTGGCTTTTCTGCACGGGGGCATGCAATTGGCCAGGGAGCCTTCCCCAGATGAAAGTGATGCTACAAAGCATTTGGATCCTCGTCCCTGTAATGTGTTCATATGGCACTACCTCAAAGAAGTTGTTCAGTCTTGGAGGAGGGTGTGTATGACCTTTTTCTTTTTCTTTTTCTTTTTCTTTTTCTTTTTGTTTTTCTTTTTCTTTTTCTTTTTCTTTTTCTTTTTCTTTTTCTTTTTCTTTTTCTTTTTCTTTTTCTTTTTCTTTTT
>JANHGN010013574.1:78644-92375 GCA_024605025.1 Megaceryle maxima | reverse complement strand
TCAGCCTCCTCTTCTCCAGACTCCCCAAGCCCAGCTCCCTCAGCCGCTCCTCAGCAGACCTGTTCTCCAGACCCCTCATCATCTTTCTTGATCTTCTCTGGACCTGCTGGTGCAGGTCCATGAGTCTATGACTCTTTAACTAATGAAGCACTAACATTTGGTTCAGCTGCCCACAAATCAGCATCCAATGGCAGCAGGGATGTCCTATCTTACCCCACTTGGCCTTTTCAAGCTGGTCCAGAAGGACATAACTACCACATGTTCCTGTCTTATACCTTTTACATCTGTCTTGTTAGTTCACAGGAGTTCAGTTGCCACTGGTTACCTCTCTATGATTAGGCAACAAAGTCTAGGCCTAAAATTCATGTACCATGAACCAGAGATGGCCACTTTAAGTGGGTGTAGCCTGAAGCTATGCAGCTATTTTTGCAGATCAGCTCCTCATTCAGGTAAAACTCCTGCATACCTCAGGAGTACCCAGGGAGCACCTGGAGCATGGACATATGGCTCTTCCTACTCTCGCTCTCCCTCTCTGCTGCACAGTGACCAGCTTGCTCCCCTGAGCACCTGGGGCTGGTGGTCCATCATTCCCTTCTCACTCCTCTGCTGCTTGTTCTCAAAGCTAGGCATCTCTTACCAGCCTGTCGTGACTTCCCGAGGTGGCAACACTCTTCCTTATCCACGTGCTTGTCTGCATTAGGTTATCATAGAATCAAGCTATAGAATGGCTTGAGTTGGAAGGGACCTTCAAGATCATCTCTTTCCAACCCCCCTGCCATGGGCAGGAACACCTCCCACTAGACCAGGTTGCTCAGAGCCTCATCCATCTTGGTCTTAAACACTTCCAGGGATGAGGCATCCACAGCGTCTCTGGGCAACCCATTCCAGTGTCTCACCACCCTCAGAGTAAAGAACTTCTTCCCAACGTTTAATCTGAGATCTGAAGGAAGCACCTGGACTCAGGAGCAACTCCTCCTTCCTGAAATAGGCGTCAAACACCACCCTTGGAAGATCTGCTTTTTTTCCATTCATTGTAGATGGAACTTGGATGACTTGTTTGTAGTATTCATCTAAATTTCAGCTGTCTAAATTGATGGATCTAAGACAAGATGAATCCCATATCACCTGTGGTTTTATGTTTTTTTAATGAAGCCTCAAAATTTCTCTCTGCTTGAAATAGTCCAGTTAGATCAAGGTAGGAATAAAACACCTCAGTGACTAATCAGAGGGATCAGACCCAATAGAAGAAAATGTCCTGGCTTACTCTCAGTGAGAATAGTGGCCAAACATCCCATTACTTTCAAAGAAGTCAGAACAAACCCTTCAACACCACTTTGTAGATGTCTGCAGTGTTTCATACTTTTGTTAGGGGAGCACATAAGTAAAAGACGGTGTTATTTTCATACTGAGTTTTATTGATTTTTTTAGAGCCTCTGGAAAGTAATAGACTACAAAGATCTATATTAAAGAGACTACATGCTTTATTTATATACAGAGCAGATGAATAGATGGATGAAAATAATCTATGATTTCTTACAACCATCGCTTAGACATCATGATTCATCAGGCTGTAGTAAGTCTGCTGGCAAACCCAGACACTTCATTTTTTGGGCACATTTGGACCTTGGGACCCAGACTGAAATTGCAATTCACTGTGCAGGTGAATTATCAACTCTTAATTTCTGAGAATGGTAACTGGAACAATAGGCCTCATGTTCGGTGTATGAGAAGATGCTCAGAGGATGGACTAAATAAACACATCCTGTGTTATTGACTCGTTTTGACTTTGTTTGTTTGTTTGTTTCTGTTATTCAAGTTATTGAATCTCATTCACAATGGAATGGCATTTTAAAAACTATTTAAATTTCTGTTGTAAGTGTTGGGAAGGTATCCATTCCCACACTTTTTCTTTCCCTCTGCCAAAAAAGACAAACACGTGAATTCCAGTTGACTTTAATCAGGTTTTAACCTCCAAGGTTATTTGACAATGCTTGGAAAATGTTATCCTGTATTTTTAAGCTTTGGAAAACAATTAAGATAACTCCACTTCCTTTGATGGTGTAAGAAATTTTATCAGACCCCACTGACCCTCAGTAGGGACGTGATCCACCTTTTTTATGGTTTAATCCGTAATCTTCATACTACTAGCAAATTGGCCTCTAAAAATGGGGAAAATACTGTGCCCCATAGCCAGAAGTGTGGCTGTGCAGAATAAACTACATTAGCAGCTACAGTATTAGAATTAATGCTGATTAATTTGCCCATTTTAGTGAGCACTGTCTGTTTTTCTGTAGTGATAGATGGCTCCTTAAGGATATACAATTACAAATTTACAGACTGCTTTTTGTGGCCATATCTCCACCTCTTTGATCTTTACAGGTTTACAGCAATCAGCTGCTCAAATTTTGTATCACAGTGAAAGTAATTATTTCAGGTTTATAGATGATTTTTGATTTGATCGCTTCTGTCCTACATTAGAAATCATGTGAATGGCAGTTTAAAAATCACAATAGCAAATCTTACTTGACCTCTTCACCATCATTTAATACAGACTCTTAAAAGATCATTTTTAGTATCTGATTGTTCAGCACTTACATTATCATGAAACATTAAATTTCAGGAACAACCTTCTGTTGTGAGTAGGGGGAGCTCAATACATATATGCAAGAGATTATACAATGCACTGCCCAGGATCTCAGGGGGACATTCTTGGTGACCCAGATGTCCCCTTCTGGCCTTATGTTTTAATTCTGGAAAGCATCCCCTTTTGGGTCCAGCAATGCTGGATGTTACTATTTGTGTAACCCTTGTAATTGCTTTTCTGTGGAACAGCTCCTGACTTCTGCCAAGGAGGGATTCATGTGAGCATCCCCATTTGGCTTTGGGTTGGGTTCGCTTGAACAGATGGTTGCACCATTTAAGCTAGTCAGTCTGACCTTGCCTGCACTGAATGAGGGACAGCAGGCAGCTTGCTGGAGTGGCTCACCATCGTCAGGATGGGCAGAAATGAGGGGCCACCAGCTCATCTCAGTCCTGAACAAGACTTTTGAAACTTTTGAATTAAATTAGTGAATTCTCATTCGTGCAATTAGTGCCACTGACTTCCATGGCACTATTAGGGACTGGAGGGAAAGTCTTATGAAGAAAGGCTGAGGGAGCTGGGGTGGTTCAGCTTGGAGAAGAGGAGACTCGGGGGGGACATCATGACTCTCTACAGCTACCTGAAAGGAAGTGGTAGTCAGGTGGGAGTTGGGCTCTTCTCCCAGGCAACTAGTGACAGGATGAGAGGGCAGGGCCTGAAGCTGCACCGAGGGAGGTTTAGGTTGGATCTTAGGAAGAAATTCCTCACAGAAAGGGTGATAGAACATTGGAATGGACTGTGCAGGGAGGTGGTGGAGTCACCATCCCTGGAGGTGTTTAAGTGCCATGGTCTGGCTGATGTCATGGTGTTGGGTCACAGGCTGGACCTGATGATCTTGGAGGTCTATTCCAGCCTCAGAAATTCTGTGATTCTGTGATTACCACCTGAGAGAGTACCACTTACCTGATCTGACAATGTTCCTTCTAAAAGCTTCACCTGTTTGAGAGACACCGGATCAGGTAGGTACTAGCTACCTCCTGATCCACTTTTCTCAGGAAGAGAAAGCAAGTGGCTTCCTGTGGGTCCCTGCTGCTCCATTGCAGGACAAGGTGAATTTGCTGAACACTGGCTCACTTCACAGCTTGACTGTCAGCACACCCAACAGCCTCCACACTGGCACAACCCTGCTCCTATCTGTGTAGTATCACCCAGACTGAGAATTGTACTTGAATAACTCGTGAGTTGCGTGTTGCTCATGTGCTGCAGGTTGCATCCTCACCCACCCACCCTCCCCCTTTTGTGAACTGACAAGAAAGTAAATTGTAGACCTGCTTTTCTCAGGTCACCTCAAGGCAAACGTCATTATGTCCCACCAGCAATTCCCTGAGCCAGGTTGTCTGTTATTCTTTATGTAGGCTGCATCCAGTAACAGCTGCCAAGTGTAACCGGCAGGACACGCTGCATGCCAAAAGGACTTAGTGCCCTGTTATGTTAGATTGGCTTCATGGTGGAGATAATGGAACCCAGCTGGTTCTATGCTGCATATGAGTATGTCTGAAAAGGATAATTTTGCATGACAAACATATTCCTTCAATGCTATCCTCTATCCACTGGGACAGGAAACCACCTACCCATTCTGGGTCATGATTACGATGTTTGGTTTCTTTCATGGGGCAGCTTAGGCAATTACCATGTTTGTGTCCCCCTCTCTTTTTTGTGTGTCTCCTTAATACCTTTGGAAGCCCCAGACAATTTCAGTCATAGCTGGTAGGAGGAGAAAGATCTCAGAGATATTAATTTCCTCTAAGTTTGAATGAAATAGCTATATACAGAAGAAAAACTTTCCTAGAGAGTCCACTGAGGGAAAAGCTCAGTTCTTGTTAGACACCAGAGACTCTGAGCAAGATAGAAATACAGTGATTATCCCAACTGTAGGAAAAGCTTTGGTCAGCCTTTGCCCTTTACAGTCAACTGATATAGATCAGTTGTGTCATAAATATGCAGGATTAGCTGGGTTTTTCTCTGTTAACTCTGTTTTTCACCCAATTATCATAGAAGAGAGCCACAGCATCATTAAGGTTGGAAACAGCCTTCAAGACCATCAAGTCCAGGCATCTACTAAACATTATCATGACCACTAAACCATGTCCTGAAGTGCCACATCTAGACGTTTATTTATTTATTATATCTTTCTGCATCACCCTTCACCATCCACCATGAGAAACTTGCATGGCAGTAACAGGTGATGGACATACGTATTTTTGCAATCCATTTTCTTTAAAAAAACCCACCTTTATTGGGTTTATTTCTGCACATTGGATACTTCTTTGTAGCTGTTTTCTCCTTCTAACCACCTAAAATACTTCAGTTGGGTCATTTCACAGGTCTGCGCTGCTTCCTTACCCCAACAGTGTCACGTCAGGTAGTATATTACAGATGAGGTCCATATGGAGCAATAGCTCCTTGCAGCTGTCCAGTGACCAAGCAAACTGAACAACAAAGAGCAGCATTCTTCCTTTCACCCCTAAACTTGAAGACTGGTAAGAAAGAAAAGGGATTCCATTGTGGGCATCTGCGGAGGAAGGAAGAAGTCCTTAAAGAAAGAGGAAGTTTAATGCTCCATAGAATCAACAATATTTTCAAAACTCAGGTGCAGAACATGGCACACAGCTGGAATGGCCTTAGACTGATCTAACTTAGTGGACTTGCACAGCCCAGTGTAGCCACTTAACCTGCTGACACAGATCCCAAAGCATCTCGCACCTCCTTGGCTGTGGCTCTGAGTAAAGGACCATGTAAAGTCCTGATCCCTCCTGGGGACTCTCCAGAGAAAGAGACTGGACTGTCCCACAGAATAAGTCACTGTGTAGATGCCTCTTGTGCTGGCCAAGGCTACCTTGAATTGCATCTTCTCTGAGCTCCCTGTTGAGGTCCATCAGCGTGGAGTTGTTCTCAGGCAGCTTCAAAGAGATGGTTTTTCTCAAAGAGGGATTCAACAGCCCCCTTTAAAGTAAGGCCAACATGCAGCAGCGTGAAAGGTCTTGTCTTCTAAGATAAGATAACTTGATGGAAATGTATGTCACTGTGATATTTCGGAATGGATAAATAATGCATGACTCTGGCAAATGAAAGTTTTGAACTCAAGAAGAATCTCTGGCATTTTTTAAATAATTGAGAAACTGTTCATAAGAGAGAAAAATGAGGAAAAGGCCTTTAATAAATGTCACTTATTTGGCGTCATAACCTCTTTAGAATGACTAGTAGTTTTTATTAACTTCATGTGGATATAAATGTATTTAAATGGGAAAGTATCTGCTTGCTTTGCAAAACTTGAAACTGTTTCTTACAAGAGAAGAAATTCTTACTGAAGTTTGAAGTGTAGATATTCAGTGGCTACTGGGTAATTAATGGCCAGCACTGGCAATTATTATTTACTTCTGCAGAAACACAAGTATTTGCTAGTTTACTGAAAGCAATTAGAAACCATGACAGAACTAAGTGACTTCTCAGTTTTACACTTTCTTCTTTGTTCATTCATTTCCCTGGAGGTGTTTAAAAGCCATCTAGATGTGGTGCTTGGGGATATGGTTTAGTGGTGGACTTGGTAGAGTAGGGTTAATGGCTGGACTCCATGATCTTAAAGGTCCATTCCAACCTCGATGATTTTATGATTCTATGCCATACTTGTTCACGTGCCATGAAGTGACCACACTGAGTTATGATTTATAGAACAAATTCAATATGCCTTGATATCTCACGTAAAAACTGTTCACATGGGTTAGCTCAGATGGTTAAAGAGACTGGAACACTTAATCCCATGGAGTTTCTTGTTCATGAGATAAATCACTTTAATATGGTTTCATAGTAGTCTCTTGCTTTGAAAGTGTTCTTCTTGGGTGCCTACACTTAGTGGCTTCGTCCACACCAAATGCCTTCGTTCACAAATGACTTTGTGACTGAGAGAGTCTATAGTTCAGCAGCCAAAGGTAGAAGTCATGCAAGGAAACCTACCAGGTCCTCCACAGAGATTCTGGTTTACTCTCCTTTCCTTTGTAGAACCACAGGATTTCTTAGATTGGAAAAGACCTTTAAGATCATCCAGTCCAATCATTAACCCAACACCGACCTCTCTACAACCTCTTTTCAGGTGTAATTTTGTTTTGTTTTGAGGAGTTAAGTTTATAATTCCTTTTAGTATTCAATCCAACAGCAGTTCTTCAGACTGTCTGATTCAGATTAGCCTAGCTTCCCTTTCCTCCCCTTTTCTGGGAATTTTTGGTTACAGTGCAGTCAGAAATCAGCATGTTTGGCTCACGTGGCTTCTGTAAATGCAGGATGGGGAAGAGAAAGTACATGCACTTTTTACTCCGGTAACTATAGTCCTTTGATGCTTGGTAAGATATTAGAGGTGTATGAACATTTTTTTTCCTTTTTAGGTAACTTCTTTAAAGTAGTGTTGCTGCAGTAGGTGAGATATATAGGGGACCTCATTTTGGTCTTGATGACACTACCTGATGCCTCTTTTCTTTCAAGAAATCATTTCTTGATGCTGCATAATTACTCTGCAGCCCTCTTTTTATTAAGATTATTGAAAGGTTGTGATGTGGCCCCTCTCATCTCTTTGACCTCAGTTGGGAAAGGTTAGAAACCTGGCTAAAGTTTTGGAATTAAGGAAATTTTCTCCAAGTGATGGCTGAAAAACTGCTGTGTCTGCCTGTGGTGTCAGTGATGGTGACAGATTAGTGGCTTATCTGAGGTCTGCTGGGATTGCATTTGAGTCACCTGACATGAAGGCACGGAGCAGTGTTCCCCAGAAATGTCACTGTAGACTCACGTTCAGTCATGTCTTCCTGTTCAATGCATGTGCAGAGTCAGGTGGAAGGGAGATGTCTTGATCGTGGGGCATACAGTATGCTAAAGACATCTCACTGTAAATCAGCGTTTGAATTGAAGATGCCAGTTCTGTCAAATGTCTTAAGCAGTTCCTGGATGAAACTGGGACATGGGACAAGAGTTACCTGGCATATTTTGTCATAACGTATAACTTGTCTCAAGAACCCCCACCCCACCCCCAAACATTATGGATGTGATTAATGACTTGACATTTTTATTGATGCTTTTTGTAATGTAAATATAGATCTATTGATTAAATAATTTGGCTTTGATCCAACATCTTTTAAATTCCATAGAAAGATTCCCAATGGTTTAAAAGACTTCCCACTGCCTTAAATAACTACCAAATCCTGTCTAAAATCTGATCCTATTGATTTCAGTCTTGGGTTATAGTATATTCTATATTGTTCAAAACAGTATTTGAATGAAGAGATCTTGTATTAGTTTTTCAGAATGGCAATGTAATAATTTCCTAATTTGTTCAAGAAAGAAGGCAAGAGGTTTAGAAAATTTTGTGAGCGTACAAGTAATGACTTAGTTTCATACTTTACAAGCCTAATTTACAGGATTAAGATCATTAGATTTTCTGCAACTGATGTCTGAAAGTACACTTCTTATATATATAAATACTTAGGCATGTACATCTGTGTGCATATATATGTGTGTGCAAATGAAACTTTTAACAATATCCATTCAAGTGCATTTCCTCACAAAGCAGCCTTAGATGTAAACAATGTTTTGATCCATGACATTTTATTCATCCCATTTCCCATTTCCCATTTTATTTAATACCCTTCCTGTGCATTGCTATAAATTCTGTGGAAGTCATCAGCATTCATCTTAATGTATATCAGAACAGGTATTGTCAGGATGTGGCCCAATCACTTGAGTTTAATCTTGTTTCCTGTAACATAACCTATCCAGGACTAAATATTCCCTGGTTTGTAATTTGCTAAACAGAAAAGTTGCTTTCCAAACCAAAGAATGAGCAGTGCATGAACACTTTGACTTTAAAATCTCATTAAATACCCCATAGCCAAATAACAGAAAAAAAATGATGTTCCTACTCTAATCTAAATGCATAAATCATCTGTGCAAAAATTATGTTTCATGAAACATATTTATCTTCATCTTTTTCTTTTTTCTTTTTTTTTTTTTTTTAAACCTACATACATATCCACACATCTATTACTGATGCAGGTAAGCTACAACTCTTTTTGAATGTGAAATTGAACCAGCAGCCTTTGATCTGAACTACTGGCTGATCTGAATTCAAGAAAAGGCTGCTGCTAAGCCACATTCCCATTCAATCCATTAAACCATTCACTTCCGTGCTCCTCATCACACTGACTCCTAATTTGACAATGACAAAGAGCTCCACGGTGATTTTAAATTTCATAATTTTAATCTGTCAAGTCTGACATTTAATTAGTGCCCTTCTAACCTGTGCCCGCTCACTTGAAGGTTACTGTTGGTTTTCCTTTAGAAATTTTTCCTCTGGAAGAGTGGATTAATAAATATGTACATAACTGGCAGGGATAAAGACAATACACACACAATGGTCTATTAGTTCCAAATCTAGACAGATGAGGTTAATAATATTTTAAAGTGCTGCTTTATTGTATTAAGAGTGATTAAGCCCTTGGCTCAACCCTGTATGAGTTGTTCATTGAAAACATAAAATATAAGGTCTATTAAGCAAAGTCTAGCGAGGCTGGTTACCCAAACTACAGTAGTACTGTGTTCATAAGGCATACTACAGGAGTGCATAATTTCTGAGATATAATTTCTTGACTTAGCAAATACAATGAGAACATTCTAGGCTTGCTAAACAGACTAATTAGATTTTGATCACTAGTCAGTCAATGAGAACTCGCCTTAGAGAGTAAAATCGAGCTCAATTTAAGACTGCTATTTCCTTTTCTGGGGGATTGAATTCAAATGTAACTTAGGTCACTTGTTAAAAATGAGTTTGCTGTTCTTAGATCAACCACACAAGGACATAAATCCCAATCACAAAAGTATGGCACCATTTGTTAGTGCTAGCAGAGTGGTCAGTCAAAGTCCTCAGGGAACCAACCTCAGCTGAGCTTTCCCATACCATACCTGGCTGCAGTCAGTAACATATGATCTTCATTATATTGTCACTAAATATTGAACATCTAGAAGTGAAGATAAGAATAAAAGAATACCCTTTCTTCGAGCAGGCATTACAGGAGGAGCATTTGTGAGAATAGAGGGATATTGTGAGCCTCCAATTCTCAGCTGGGCATGCCCCTTTTATTCCTTCTGTGCCACAGTATAATACTTTTCAGACAATCACGAGTCCACATAAATACTACCATTTTCCTAACTAAAGAAGATATTAACATGATAGAGCAGCCTATCTGGCAGTAAGACTCCTTCGAGGACAATTTAGCATTACTGAGGCTTTTCCAGATTTCTTTTCAGAAGACCCAGAAGAAGAAACAAACACCACAAAGTAGTTTTCTTCCAATGCTAGAACTCTCAAACCCAAATTGGATACAGGTTTATACCCTACTACCTTCACCCAGATTCCTTTCTGAGTATCCTTGCTGTGGTTAACTGCTGCTGAGGTTAAGCAAGAGTTACCAAATATGTCTGTGAGCAAAAAAAAAATTCAAAATGACAAGAAAAAACGATTCACCTTTGGCTTTATTTAGTTTACTGTATTAATGTACAGACTGATATACACCAGTATCTCAGGATTAACCTCTCCCTCTGGATACCCTTCTTCCATTGTAGCAATTACAGGAAACATAACATTTCTGAAAAGTTTCTTTACATTTCCTGAATTTATCACTATTTAGTTAAACAGAAACAGAAATGTATAATAAAAACCAGTATATTATTCCTAACCATTTTCAGAGAAAATCTGGGGGAGATCAGCTTTGGATTTGAAATAAAAGAATGGCTGGTGTGCACTGTGGTACAAACATAGATGACACAAGTCTGGAATTTCTTGTCATCCATTTCTCATTTTCTTCATCTTGGCTGACCAGTTCCTTTATGAACATTCCCAACGTCTTCTAGCTACCACAACAGATGCTGTTGCACTCCAAAGCAAACCCAAAGTTATCTGAGGGTCTATCAGTGCTGCCATAGAATGTTAGAGTTAACTAGTTTTCACTAATGCCCTACTGTCCTGCAAGATGGATGCTGGTAGGAGAGTAGAAAATGTTAGTGAAACTAGACCACAATCTCCCAACTAGTATCAGAGAATCTTGAATCATTAAGGTTGGAAAAGAGCTCTAAGATCATCAAATCCAGTCTCTTCTCCAGACTAAACAGCCCCAGGGGTCTCAGCCTTTCCTCACAGAGAGATGTTCCAGTCCCTTCAGCATCCTCATGGCCTCCCTTGGACTCTCTCCCTGTCCTTCTTGAACTGGGGAGCCCACAGCTGGAAACAGTCCTCCATCAGCAGTCTCACTAGGGCAGAGTAGAGGGGGAGGTGAACCTCCCTTGACCTGCTGGATGCACTCTTCTTAATTACAGGAGCTGTAATTGCAAATTCCCTCTTCCTACTAGTCTTAGCAACCTGTTCATCTCTTTATGGGACTTCTCTGGAGAAGAAAATGGCAGTGGTGTATAATGTAGCCTGTTCTTCTCTATTAAAGCTGTCATCTTCACCAGGATAAACCACTCAGACTCTTACATGCTTTTTGCATCTCAGCAGTAAATGGTCCTTTTCTACTGTGCTCAGGGATTCATGCTCAGCACAAATGAGGCCATTTTGTTGTTGTTGTTTAGGAAGTGCTGAGCAACACAGTCAATTTTTTTCGAGTGGATGTGCAACTATTTCAGCTGAACTTTTGCCAGAAAGTGTTTCTCAGTTTCAGAAACTCTAGAGAGGTGGGTTCCTCCTCACAACAGCTTTTAAAGAACTGTATCTTGCACATGCAAGAAGCAAATTCAAATGTCTGCGAATCAGCACCCTGCAAATTTTATTGACAACTCTCCATTTATTTTCTTTTTTTTTTTTGGGGGGGGGAACAGATTTTCAAATGTTTATGTTTTCTGTCCAGTTGTGGAAAATGAGCATTTTTGAAATTGTTAACAATTTCACTGGGCAGGTGTTTTACACAGAGTACTTGTAGCACCTTTTTCTAAACATTTCTTTTTTCCCAATTTCAAATTTTCTAAATTAGTCCAGTATTTTAAGGAAATGGTTCATCTTTGCTTACTGCTCCCAGATGTGACAGCTTATAAGAACAAATGTATGCTTCTGGCGTCCAAGTTAGGAGTTATCCATTTTGTCTGCAACCAAAATATGTCTTTAAGTCAGGTAAGCCTCCTTTCTATCTCCATTTCTGCTGTAACAACTGTAGTAACTTATTATGTGAGTTGGTATGACCAATTATATAACATTATTAATGGAACACTGTTTAATATAATATGGCATAGGGATGGATTTGTTCCCAAAAACTGTGGCACATAGGCTATTACAAAGATCTTAATGTGTCCTTTACAGTTAGGGCTGAGAGAACACATGCACATCTACTAAATCACTTGTGACAAATAACTGTCATGAAATGGTGATAGCAATGACTAAAAATGGAGACCAATGCATTCAAATAAATTCACTTGGTATATGTACTTTATTTGTATATGAGACAGCAAGCACACTGAAGACTACAGTTATTTTCACACCATTGGCCAGACACCAGTTTAACTCAATGCTTGTGAATAATAGAACAGCAGCAGCTATTTGCTTGAATGACTTTCATGTGAACAGAGATATTTCTGCTCAGGACACACGTCCTGACTACTTCTCACTTCCATGCAGCATTCTATGAAATGCAGGGATGACTCTCGGGGTGTTCTGGAAGCAGAGGGTGACAAAGCCTGGGAGAGGCTGCCCAGAGAGGTGGTGGAGTCTCCTGCTCTGGAGACTTTCCAACCCCCCCTGGATCTGTTGCTGTGTGGGCTGCCCTGGGTGCCCCTGCTCTGGCAGGGGGATTGGACTCAATGATCTCCAGACATCCCTTCCAACCCCCACCATTCTATGACTCTAAGATAGTTCTCACCAGTCTCTTGTTTTAAAAGAACCAGAGACTTTAAGTTGTGAGCTCAATGTTGTTTAGACTCAGAGCATACAAACCTACCACAGACCCAGACAGGTTTTGAGATGGTGGGACTCTAGTAAAACAAATGGAACTGGGGTCCACAGTTCAGGCCTTCCTATTTGCCCTCTGCCCAGTGATTCTGACCCAGTTGCTCGCCACCTATTTCCAGTAGCAGACAGGGCTGAGCCCCGGGGAGATATGCAAAAGTCTTTTGTCTAAGGCACTTTTTTTAGGAGCAAAGACGTGAATGAATGAATGAAAGACATGAACTCATGAACCTGCAAAGTCAAGATGGCAATTAAATCGGTCTCCTACATAAGCAGCTTCTCACTTTTTTCAGAAAAGAAAGAGAAATCTTTTCTCTCTGCTGTCAGGGAATATCAGCAGGTGCTCATTCTTGCAAAGGATCCTAGGGTTGGGATTTTAGTGGAGAAAGCTTTTCTTTAATTCCTGGTTCAGAAGGGGACCTCTGAAGAGGGGTGGAAGTTCAGTTACTTCCCCTCTTAGTGTTTCCTATCGACTGACTCTAGATCTCTCTCTGCTTTAGTGTCTGCAGTGTTCCTGTCATCAGGAACTGTGTCCTGCTCCGAGCCGAACGTTGGCCGCCTCTCCTGGTTTACACGAGCAGGTGCAGGTGGATGGGCAGTAACAACAAGCAACTCCCTGCATCATCTGAGTCATCCAGGGTACATTGATTTATTGGCAGGTTAAATGAAGTGGAGTAGCAAACCAATACAGATTACATATGGGAAGAATGACGTCTTGTTCATGACCTCTCTGTCCCAGCTTCCATCTGCAAGGTGAGGGGATTTCTGTGTCTTGCTCAGAGATTCTGCCCAGCCTCTATATCTGCTCGGATTTTGCTTCCTAATTACAATAGACTTAATATCCATTTGACTATATTTATATGTCCTTGCCATGGGATAAAACAAGAAATGGTACCTTATGTTTACTTCTTATTTTAGTTTGGTTTGGTTTGGTTTTTTTGCAAGAAGTTATGAATCTGTCATTTGTCTTCCATTTGTCATAGCATTGCCTGGGCCTTTGTTTTATTTTATCTCACTTCTGTGAGGGCAACAAAGCTGGTGAGGATTCTGGAGAACAGGTCTGCTGAGGAGCGGCTGAGGGAGCTGGGCTTGGGGAGTCTGGAGAAGAGGAGGCTGAGGGGAG
>JANHGN010013574.1:43665-69909 GCA_024605025.1 Megaceryle maxima | reverse complement strand
TAATTAATGAAAATAATACACATAAAAATAACATAGGTCAAAAAACCTGCCAGACAGGGGTAAGGAGAGCAGAGAGTTTGTATCCCTGGTTCCAGGGAGTGGAGTTGCCCAGTTTGTCACCTACAGAAGAATTTCATAGCTGCTGATTGAAATAGTACCACTGGCAAAGATTTAGACCCAACTGAGAAAAAACAATAACAAGACTCACTCAGAGCAACGTCTGTTCTGGTATATTTAGAAGAGTCTTGAGTCCTTTTATCCATGGGGGCAAAGGCAGCGTGAAAACACGTGCTCTGCCCCGGGATCCCCAGAGTAATTAGTGAGCTGATGGGGAAGAAGCCCAAAGTTACTGTTACACCAGGACACCAGCTAAAGCAACTTCCACCCACTGGATATTTCTGAGAACAAGCCAGCAAAGTACCTGTTAAGTGTGTTTTACGTACTGTTGATCCTATTTTGGAGCAGAGGAATGGACTATGTTCTTCTAGCCTCGTTATAACACTATTACTTTGACAGTGTATTTAAAGAGTGACTTGTAGTCCTTGGGCCAAGTCATACAAGCATAGCAAGATCCTGTCAATCAAGATTCACACAGAATCACACACACAGAATGTTAGGGGTTGGAAGGGACCTCCGAAGGTCATCGAGCCCAACTGCCCTGCCAGAGCAGGACCAAAACTGGAGCAGATTACTCAGAAATGCATCCAGACAGGTCTTGAAAGTCTCCAGAGAAGGAGACTCCACAACCTCTCTGGGGAATCTATTCCAATGCTCTGCAGCTCTTACGGTAAAAAAGTTCTTCCTCATGTTGAGGTGGAACTTCCTGTGCTCGAGCTTGAATCCATTGCCCCTCATCCTATCACAGTGCCCAAATGAAAAGAGGTTGTCCCTGCCTCCTTGACACCCAGCCCTCGTGTATTTATAGACATTAATAAGACCCCCCTCTCAGTCTTCTCCCCTCCAGACTAAAAAGCCCCAGGGCTCTCAGCTTTTCCTCAAGGGGCAGCTGTTCCAGACCCTTCTTCATCCTCATAGCCCTCAGTTGGACTCTTTCAAGTAGATCTCTGTCTCTCTTGAACTGGGGAGCCCAGAACTGGATGATCGTTTAAATAGCAGAAAACACACTCCTAGCAGCCACAGCTTGTGAGGCATCCTTATGGACAGCAGCATCTGACTCAAACCACATCTAACTACTGTGGTGTGATACTCCTCAGCAATTGGGGGTTGGACTAGGGGACCTTTAGAGGTCCCATCCAACACAAGGCATTCTATGATTCAATGAATTTTATTGTAACAAAATCATCAAAGTATGAAACCCCAACAGTTAAGCAAATTCAGTTAGATAGGGATCAGCCATTCTAGATATTGCTACATGTCAAAGAGTGGGAACAAAAGAGAATGATGTTTGCAAATTAAAGGTCACATTCAAATTGTCTGAGGAAGTTGTTTCTGCCAGACAGGCCTGTATTGATATGACAATCAGACCAGAGCCAGCTTTATGGATAAAGATAAGTAAGCCTACAATTTGGTTAACTAGTGTTAAAAAGAAATTTTATTTTATTTTAGCAGAGACAGTCTCACTAAAAGATCTAACTGCAGGTTTTTTCCTTCCAGAAGCTTGACCTCAGCTGCTCTAGTTCTGTTGCCTGAATTATGTAATTTTTTAAATGTTTCTGTAAAAAATATGCTCACGTTAAAAGGGTTGATTTAAACAAAATATTTGAAAATTATTTGAAAAACATCAAATATTGCAGTCGAGATTTTGAGGTAAAATAGGTCTATGAGCATGAGCCATTACCACCCAAAAAAATTAAGGCTTTGGGCCAAGCACTCATATGTCTCTCAGCACAGAAAAGCACAGAAAGCTGAGAATCTGGGGTGTAAACACATTTTCTAGGATTCATGGAAGTCTCTCCACAGGTTTGTCTTAAGCACATGATGTTTTTAGGATAGTCATCTTAAAGGATAGACCTCCATCTGCTCCACTCACCATGACATGCACAACAGCAGGAAAACCACGTTATTTGGAGATGTTAACAGTAAATTTGTTTGTCAAATTTATATTGCGGAGAAGCAGGCTTTTTGAAGTTGGAACCTGATTTCAGGTTTTGAAATTCTGAACTATCTAAGATTTCGCAGGTCAAGACTCAATAATATTGCACTTAACGGAATTTAACCGCAGATTCTTCAAGAAGCAATTTTCAAAGCTTTGGGAAAGCCTGGCAACATTTCACATCAAATGTTAAGATAATTTGCAGATATCTCTGTTGATTGGCGTGTGGTCCTCGTGGTACAGTATCAGTTTAGCTCACATTTCTCCTTTTATAATATATACCTTTTAAATCTCTTCCTGGAAGAATGAATGTGGTGTCTTCACTAGACAATGCCATGACTGCTTTAGAAATTGTGGGGGTAAGATTAGAAAAATGCAATTTTTACCTGAATTAACATGGAAAAGGGTGTGTCAGATCTGGTTTATTTTCCATACTTAGTAAATATCTCATTGCATAGTTATTGCGAATACCAACAGCTGTAGCTCTGGTCCTGTCCTTCTGAATCTCCAAGAAGGGAGGTGACCATGCCTAGAATTTGGATGTAGTGTTATCAGTGGCTTTCTAACTAACTGACAACATGCAGTGGCAGTTTGAGATTTCAGAAGCTGGTTGTTGAGTGGCAGAAACAAAATGTTTTGTAGTCGTCGTATTACCACAAACCTGTGATCCTAAATGCTGAAGACACAGAATTAATACTCTGTAGCTTCTAATATTAAATGCTGGAGCATATGCATGTAAAACCTGACCTCCCTTGATTTCTGAGGGGTAAAAAACATCATGGAAAAAAAAAAAAAAAAGGATTCCTCAAAACTGCCTTCTGAAACCTGGCATCTGAGCATTCCTTGTATTAGGGAACCTTGACTTCCACATCCCATTGCCATTTGATTTTCCTACATGGAAAAGATCCTGCCTGCAATCCAAAGCTGGATAAGAAAGTCATTCCCAACCCACGACTCTGAGACCCTGGTAACTACTTCATCAGTCCTGCTCCAGATCCTCCATCCTGATCTTTCAACTCCCCTGACTAAAGAAGCCTTCATATTTAAGTGAGACTGTTCCACAAAAGGCACTTGGAGCTCTCCAAAACTCTGTGATTCCCACCAGCATTGCCTGATCAGTCAACAAATGCTTCTTTTCAAGCTAATTTGGTTTCAACGACAAAAGTCCACAAGGAAAGAGCCTCAAGGCTACTGTGCTTGGTTTTGTGTGAAACACAGAGATATTCCAGGCATAAGTGACATGGCAAATCACAAAATGGTGAGATTAGATACAAAAAAATTAAAAAAACCCCAAACAAATCTTCCATTTGAAATAACACTTGACTGTTATTTATTTTGAATGCACCAAAGACAACAAGTTACTGGCCAAAGTAGCTGAAATGTAGGGTATTGTTATGATTGTAGGCTCTCTATGTTTCCATGACGCAGTCTTGTAGTATTTGGAGATTTGGACAAAGCTACAAAATTTTCTGCTAGAATGGAAAGCAGTTTAATCATACCTACCCCTCAGGTCCAAAGCCTGAATGTTATGTAAGCTAATATCAAGAGCATAAACATTACTAGGGCATTAGAATCAAAGCTGCAGGAAATTCAGGCCTGCATAGTTGATGTTGAAATTTAATATATGGATTCCATATTTACCCAGTGTCAACAACAGCTACTCACATGTTTTCAATGCTTTCAGTCTATGCATGGGGCGAGTGTTTAAAGATAGGAACCATGTGGAAAACCACATACTAGCAATTTGTGCTGTATAATGGAGAGGAAAAAAAAATACCATACACCCCTGATTATTCTTTGATTGCACATAAATAACCTACATACAAGACAACCATCAAATCTACAACAAACAGAAGATACATATTTAGCCATGACCACCGGATCTTTTGGGATCTATTGCTTTTGGAACAAATAATATTCTCAGTTTTCTGTTGCATAAAAGTAGTGGAATATTATCATCGTAATCCAAACAAACCTCTGCCACTAGAGTGAGGTAGGCAGATACATACTTAATTAAGAGATGTCCATGTTATATATGGATAGGTGCATACATGTTTAAGTATATACACACTTCCATGTCTCACAGAATTGTCATGGCTGGAAAAGACCTCCAAGATCAACGTGTCCAACTGTCAACTCCCCCCAAAATGTTTGGATGTATAGTTATATACTATTTAGATCTATGTAGAGAAAGAAAGAGAGAGAAAAAATGAGAATGAAAAGGAAGAATACAAATATGGGAGACAACCTAGGACTGCAGAATAATTAAAATTGGAAAAGACCTCCAGGATCATCAAGTCCAACCGTCAACCCAACATTATCATGACCATGAAACCATGTCCTGATAGACTTAACGGTTTTCAATACAGTCAGAATATTGCCCACCTTCTGGAAAGGAGAAGGATTGGTTCACAGGCACATTTGCAGGGAGTGCTCAAGACAGTGTTATTTCTGTCTCATTAAAATTTTCAAATTTTAAAAGGAAATCCAGGGGAAAAGTTTAAACTGGAACAGAAATTTGCATGAACTCTCAACTTGAGTTGTCTCAAAGCTGCATTTCCCTTTGCTGGTTGCTCTTACGGAAGAAGTGTATTGATTCCTTATTCTGAAACTCTGCCCCGTCTTCTCACTTGAGCTTTTACTAAAGAAATGCTCAGATTTTCTACCTCCTACTTACCTTTCTGTTTACTCTGGATTTTACATAGCAGATGCTTTGCTCCTTTTTATGTAACTATGCATTAATCGTGTAGTGATATCAAAGCAAACTGCCAACATATTATACTATTGGTTCTGAAGCTTTTAAAAGGAACTGGACTTTTAGAGTTGTCCTCTATGACAACACGTGTCAGACAGCGAGAGAACTGAAATTAATGACTAAGTCGTTAATATCCTGGATGGCAGAGATATAGCAAGACTAGAAATAATACCTTATAGACACACTTCCATTACTCCAATGAGAAGTGTACCTAGAGGTCAATCCCTTTAAAAATGAAAACTTCAAAGAACCTGGTATCTGTTTAGATACCTAAGCACATGGAATAATAGTCAAAGCTCTCACGAAATGACGGCTTGATGAAACATGCTGAAAATCTGAGAGAAAAGTCATTCCTAACATCATGAGGAAATTAAGAACTTGGTCTAATTTTTTTTTTTTTTTTTTTTTTTTTTAAACCTTGGCCATAGTGTCCCATCACAATTCACAGCATAACAAGACCATCATGGGCTGGACAGTGAGCATAGGAAAATGGTACTTTCCCATGGTACTTTGCCTGCTTGGCCACAGGAGATTTTCCTGTATCTTAGAGCCACAATGTATAGACAGAAGTAGTTGAACTGTGGAAATAATGGTTCACAGATGTGTGAGAATTTGTTTCAGACACTGGGGAAGACACATAAAATGCACATTTTGTAAGCTCTGCTATTCTTTTCCCTAATGACATGAATTTAACTTCTGAGCAGCTAGCATTTTTTCCTAGCAGCGCTCTTAGTGTAGATTATAGACTACCATATTCTACTATTTTCTACCTTTTTTTCATCTGCCACATGTGGTAAGAACAAAAGACTCTGCTGTTGCTAAGCTTAAACTTTCTCCCTATTACCAAAGTACCTACAAACTGAGAAATTGCATCTCTCCATCACCCCTATTTCTTTTGCAGTCACAAAACTCATAAAAACCTTAGTGAGCTGCTCCATTGTCTGGGGGAATCTCCTGGCAGTATTCTCATCATGACCTTTTTTTTTCATTTTTTCCACTGAGATGATAAAAACCCTTTAGATTGCTCCTTTTTAGCCCACCATGCTCAGTTCATCATGCATGTCCTGCCCTTCCTTCTACTGCTTCCATAATGCATAACAATTATATTTTTTTCTAGTCCTGAAAAACTAACCTTCCTTGTAGATAAGGATCTCTAGGAAGGTGTTTCTCTGTGCTGCTGTCTACCTGCTGTTTTGTTTTCTTGTTAACCATGTTCTTCACTGAGCTGTGCATCAAACTGGACTGACCATAGCCACCATAATTTGTATAGTGTATTCTTGGAAAGAAGAGAACTCTGTTGCTCTTTAAACCATCACTTTCCTCTTTAGAAAGGCACTGTTCTTACAGTTACCATTTCCTCTAGGTGCTTCCTGCTGCCTCCACCAACCTCTTGGAAGATGCAGAACGGTGTGGGGTGTGTATGTCCAGGTTGCAGATTATTTCATCCAAATGCAACCATAAAAACCAGACCAGATGACTGGCAATCTATAAGCAGCTCTTTCTCTATGCTGACTATGAAGCGGGGGCGGGGGGAGGGTAGGCAATTAGATCTGATGAAGATGTCTACCCTGTCTAAGGTGAGGTGAGCTAAATCCCATCAGTGCTACTGGTGATGGATAGTTTTTACTTCACAGCTGCCATTAAAAAACCGTTTAAATATATTTAAAAGAACCTTAATAAAAGGTGTTGTGAAGCAAAACGCAACTACTCTTAACATGTTGTAATTGCACACTTCAGCGTGTCTGGCAGATAAGGCACCTATTGTTCCTTCAATGCACGTGAGACGAATAGCACATTTAATTACCCTGTATGTCAAAATTAATACAGATCCCAAAGCAGGCAGTGTCAATACATTTAGTTATAGAGCAATTATAGTGCAGCCAGAGCCACTTAATGTACAGGATTGAAAACAGAAACTAAACAAACATGAAAAAAAGGGGGGAAAAAAAGCATGGATCAGTGCTTCAAAGAATAACCTTATAACCTTAGGAAAGCAGGAGTTGTTCATTAGTACTAGGCTGCAAGTCCAAATAAATATGTAACCTCTCAAAAGTGTTCAGACCAACCCCAGAGCCTGTTAGGCCTTGTTGTTTTAGAGACCCCAGAAAGGTGAAGGTGAGCTCTTGACACACCGCTTTTCATTTGAATTCACTTCCTGCTCTCTCGTTTACTGGAGGTAACTTCCCTTGGTACCTCAGCTGGCTTTCTTCACACAGAGTGATTCGCTATTTGCATTTTGGTTCTAATACTGAATTCGCCTAACATGATTCAATCTTATTTTCCCAGTGGTACCATTAATATTTTAATTTAATCAGAATTTCAGGAACTTGTTTGCCATCCAGAGCAACTTGGTTACCTGTCAGCCTCCATCAGCTTGTCATATTAGAGGTGATTGTTCCTTGAATCTAATCTACTTTAAATGATTTCATTGGGTAGAGGTCTATAAATCATTTCAGAATGGGTCTGACAGATGAAGGCTTAGGTAAGTAAACAAATCAGGCTTGCTTTACTTTAGGCAGCAATGAACTTGGCTTTATCAACTTCTCATTGATTTCTGCACTCCAAAAGGTCAAAAAAAATCTCTTTAACATAAGAACATTATTAATATAAGTACAGTATTACAACCAACCATAATTAAGATAAGTCCCAACGTTCAGTGATGAGGCTGACTTAACATTGCAGACTGCATTTCAATAAAGCCTCTTATGCACTTTGAATTGATGAATTCATTTCCAAAAGGTTTACTTTCATCTTTCCAATCAAAACAGAAATTAACTAATTAAGCAGTCCAGAGTCCCTCTGGATTTTGAGCCAAGTTTATAAAGGATAATATGATAAGGCTGCAGCTGGGAGTCTAATGTACAGTATATTATTCAAATCTTACAGTATGTTCACATTTACTTACCTAAATTGTAGTTAAAAGCAAAAACCTGGTCCCTGTGAAATGTTGGTGAGGAACCAGACATCACATTGTGATTCACTCCGGACACGTGCCGGGGTTTGAGTTAAACCAGTGATTGTCAGCCTGAAGATGGCAATGACAGGTTTAAGGCTGAGAGCCCTGGGGCTGTTTAGCCTGGAGAAGAGAAGCTGAGAGGGGAGCTGATGAATGGTTACAAATCTCTGCAGGTTGGGGGTCAAGGAGAAGGGGCCAGGCTCTTGTCAGCGGTGCCCTGGGATAGAATCAGAGGTAATAGTCACAAGGTGAAACACAGAAAGTTCCACCTCACCATGAGGAAAAACTTCTTCACTGTGAGACTGACAGATCCTGGAACTGGCTGCCCAGAGAGGTGGTGGAGGCTCCTTCTCTGAAGGCTGTCAAGACCCACCTGGATCTGTTGCTGTGTGGGCTGCCCTGGGTGCCCCTGCTCTGGCAGGGGGGTTGGACTCGATGATCTCCAGAGCTCCCTTCCAACCCCCACCATTCTATGATCTAAGATGCTACAGAGAACAAGGTTATGTTACATAAGAGCTCATTTTGTCATAGTCTCTGGATTTCAAACAATAGTGGCATGAATGGCTTGGAAGATCTCTGTCTCCTTCAGTGTGGGCAAAGGCGAAAGCTCTGCTTTCCCTGAATGATCTCAACCTGTGAGAGGTAAGGAAGAGAAGTTAAAAAATAGTGGTAAATAACAACAAAAAAATCCCATTTAGTTAATTGATTTTATACACAGTTGACACAAATACTACTAGTATATGTATAAGAAGAGATCCTGAAGCAATTTTAGATGCCCTTAAAACAAAGGGTAAGTCAACATGCAAAAATCATGGTCCACATAACCCCGTCCTGCCCCAGATCCATTCTAAAGAAGGAAATAAATGCCTATTTCTGTTTCTAATTAGTTTACAAAACTGTGTTCAGGTAAAATATTTGTAGTATAACAAGTTTAAAGAATGTTTTCCTTGGAAAAGCAGATTTCGCTGCACTGACACCTCCTGTCACATCACTGATCAATGGAAATGTGACAGTTAAAGAGGCAAACGGGCCCATGGTGAGATGTAGCCACAAAGTCTGAACTCATGGAGAAAGGACTGACTCTACTCAAACCTGCATGGCACAAGGAGATGTGTGGGAGGTAAAAGATTCAACAATAAATAATAATTAATATAAGTCTAGACATGTTGAAGTAAAATCCCTTCAGTCTGAGGTCTAGAACACTGCAGAGGATTGAGCTTCACATTGGGCTGACCTCATCCAGCAACGTGCAGACACAGCCCAGAAAGCCTCAACTCTGTACTGGGCTGCCTCAAAAGAAGCGTGGCCAGCAGGTCAAGGGAGATGACTCTTCCACACAACCCTGCTCTGATGAGACCTCAAATGGAGCACTGTGTTCAGCTCTAGAGCCCACAACACAAGAAGGACATGGATCTTTTGGAAAGGGTCCAGAGGAGAGCCACAAAAATGAACAGAGGGCTGGAGCACCTCTGCTGTGGGGACAGGCTGAGGGAGTTGGGTCTGTTCAACCTGGAGAAGAGAAGGCTCCAGGGAGACCTTAGAGTGGCCTTCCAGTATCTGCAGGGAACCTACAGAAAAAATGAGGAGGGATGCTTTATAAGGGCATGTGGTGATAGGACAAGGAGCAATGGTTTGAAACAAGAGCAGGGTGGATTTAGACTGGACAGGAGGAAGAAGTTCTTTACTGTGAGGGTGTTGAGACACTGGAATGGGTTGCCGAGAGAAGCTGTGGACACCTCATCCCTGGAAGTGTTTAAGACCAGGCTGGATGAGGCTCTGAGCAACCTGGTCTAGTGAGAGGTGTCCCTGCCATTGGCAGGGGGGTTGGAACTGGATGATCTTTAAGGTTCCTTCCAACCCAAACCATTTTATGATTCTATGATTCTTTTTTTATAGGTTAATATCACATGAAAAGCTGTTTGAAGATTGTTACTAAGATTACAAGGTCCATGGGACATGTCAGGCTATGTAGCACATGAGATGAATGTGAGTTAGTGCCTGCAGTAAAGAACTTGTAAGTCTGACATCACCACTTGGTTTGGCACCTCAGCACAAGTTGTGAAGAAACTGTTTAGGGCTCTGAGCAACCTGGTCTAGTTGAGGATGTCCCTGCTCACTGCAGGGGGTTGAACTAGGTGACCTTTGGAGATGCCTTCCAACCCAGACCATTCTATGCTTGTCTACCACTGAAATTACTAGGCAGATTTGCAGGAGTTCATAACATGTCTTAGATACACAGCTGTAGGTGTTAGCAATTGTTTTTAATGCTCTGCACGAAACCACTTGAAACTTAGGAAGTGTTGTTGCCTGGGAATGCTTCTTCCTGTCTCAGGCAGCAGTACTGCATTACAATTTTTAGTTACTTCATCATGTATTGCTACAGATCACCTTCCTGAACAGTAACAAACTGTTGAGCAGATAGCGGATTGGGTTGCAGCTGGTGGTAACATCTCATCCTGCATTGGAGAATGTTGTTGAGGAAGGCTGTCATGTAGAAAGAGAATGTCCATCTTTGCCTGACAGGATACATCTGCCTCAGAGATCTAAAACCTGATGTCTGGTGGGAAAAGCACCTGTAGGTGGTAATTTACACCAGGGAAAGACTGTGGATGTTGTCTACATGGACTTTAGTAAAGATGCTGACACCGTTTTCCACACCATTGTCCTGGAGAAACCGGATGCTCATGGCTTAGCTGGGTGCAACACTTTGCTGGGTTAAAAAATGTCTGAATGGACAGGACCAAAGCGTGCTGGAGAATGGAGTTAAATCCAGCTCATGGCCAGTCAGTCATGCGTGGTGTTTCCCAGGGCTCCGTACTGGGGCGAGTTCTGTTTAATATCTTCATCAATGATCTGGGTGAGGAGATCGAGACACCCTCAGTAAGTTTGCAGATGATATGAAGTTGGGCAGGAGTGTTGATCTGCTTGAGGGCAGGGGCAGCTCTACACAGAGGTCTAGGTAGGCTGGATCAATTGGCTGAGGCCAACTGTATGAGGTTAACAAGGCCGAGTGCTGAGTCTTGCACTTGGGTCACAACAACCCCATGAAACACTACAGGCCTAGGGAAGAGAGGCTGGAAAGCTGCCCAGTGGAAAAGGACCTGAAGTTTTTGGTCAACAGCTGGCTGAACGTGAGCCAGCATGTGCTCAGGTGGCCAAGGTGGCTAATAGCATCCTGGCCTAGATCAGGAATAGTGTGGCCAGCAGGAGCGGGGAAGTGACTGTCCCTCTATACTTGGCACCTTAAGCACTGGCTTCAGTTTTGGGTGCCTCCCTACAAGGAAGATATTGAGGTGCTGGAGCGGGGCCAGAGAAGGGCAGCGGAGCTGGGGAGGGCTCTGGAGAACAGGTCTGCTGAGGAGCGGCTGAGGGAGCTGGGCTTGGGGAGTCTGGAGAAGAGGAGGCTGAGGGGAGACCTTCTTGCTCTCTGCAGCTCCCTGACAGGAGGTTGGAGCCAAGTTGGGTTGCCAAAGAACAAGCTACAGGACAAGAGGAAATGGCCTCAAGTTGTGTCAGGGGAGTGTTAGATTGGACATTAGGTAAAATTTATTTACTGAAAGGGTTGCGAGGCTCTGGCTCTGGCTCTGGCCCAGGTTGCCCAGGACAGTGGTGGAGTCTCCATCCCTGGAGGAATTTAAAAGCTGTGTAGATGTGGTGCTTGGGGACGTGGTTTCGTGGCGGACTTGGCAGTGCTGGGTTAACAGTTCGACTCAATGATCTTAAAGGTCTTTTCCAGCCTTAACAGTTCTATGATCCTATGATTTCAAAACATGCAATTATGGTTTATCTCTTTCACAGTATATAGTTATGAGAGTAAAAGTACAAACTCTTTGATATTCTCAGGATGGGACTGTTCCTGCATGGCCTCTTAGAGAGCATTTTACATGTTCTGTTTTCAGAAGAATGGACCGTGCCTGCTTATGTGGCTCCTAATGGAGTAAATTCTTTGCCAAAGATTTTGCTTCACCTGACTGAGTAGGTCTGTAATAGATACAGAAAAGTTTCAAAGTTGAAATGGTGACTATGGTTTTTAGTGAAAGGGTCCAAAAAAATCATTCTTCTAAACTCTTAAAATAGAATTATCTGTGTCTCGTGTGTTATCAGAAATCCCTTTACCACCAAACATTCACTGATATGGAAAATGCAGTTTCGTATCCAGACATCAGTTTTAAATATTCTCCGGGAGTGACATTTACCAAACTTTGTCACAGATTGTTCCTGTTTATAGAACCAAGATTGCATTCCCTCTGCACAGACTTTTTTTTTTTGGTCTAGCAAAAGCAACGTTTACCAACATTAGTTCAAGTGTTTATAGTAAAACTCTTTGGTAGTAACTTCAGCATTTCCTAATCAGACAGATCTCATCCGAAAACAGAAAACATTCTGCCTTGCTTTAGTTTCGTTAGCTATTGTCATTCCAAAACATTCGGTGGGGAAGAAACCTCTGTGAACTGAAGCCCCAACATCTGGTCCTCTTAAGTTAAAGTTAAACTGAAGGTGTAAATTTGTATTTTGGTGTTTTGTAATTTTTTTGGTATGAGATCAGTGGAGAGTGTCTAGCAAGTGACATTTATCACTGCTTTCTATTAAAGCCTGCCTGGAAACTTCAGGAAAATATTATCAGAGAATGCACATGCAGATACTAAAATGAACAGGTACATGCTTTATATTATAACATTATTTTTACTTTCATACATTTCCAATACCTTAATCAAAGATATGCCTTGGAATTATATTAAACACATCTAATACATGTGCAGTGTATATTTTGCATTTCATTTCTACGAGGCTTAAAATACAGACAGGAGATATATTGTAAATTGCTCAGGGCTGGATCCTCCTCAGCTTCTTCATTCCAGTGGGAATTTTTCTATTAGATTCACAAGGCTTTGAATTCAGGTCCTTATTGCCTTTTTAGCTTTTGCCAAGTCAGGAATGAGTTCCTCATTCAATGGTAAGCAAAAATGCCATGGGCCAAGTGAGGTGCTCTTTAGGTGAGCAGCCTGCCTCTTGATGGTCCAGAAACCACTTGATTCTGTTAAGGAGCTGAGGAAAAGCCAAAGACATTTTCAGATTTCACATCGAGTTTTCAACACAGTGTAAGAGCTGGTCAGTCCAGTTCCAGAGCTTACCAACAGGGAAACTGGTAATTGGTGAATTTGTGGGTTTTTCAGCTCAGATTTCTGCCCGTGGATTGCTCGGAATATGCAATAATGCTTTTTGTCACTCAGCTAAAGATGAAAGGTTTTGTCCAATCCAGACATTCTTAACTAAACTCATGTTGGGAAATTAATGGATTTAGCTATAGAAGGACTTGATTTCACTTCCATTGGTGTCCATGTGTCTTCTTTGCATCACAAAAGTCTGTACATTTCTTGTCTTGTAAGGCCAAGCATTTTCAAGAGGCTGAGCCACAATTATGGTTCTCTGGAGCTACAATGAAATGGGGCAATGATCTCTTAAAAACTTGAGACAGTCATTAAAATCAATACTCTGTATGACAAATAAAAATAATAAAGGTGGGTTTTTTACAGTAAAGATGCTCTGGTTTGGCACTTTTTGTTTGTTTGTTTCATAAAATTTGATACTTCATGACTGAGACATATATGGAAATAAATTGTTTTCAGCAATTCCATTTGAATAACAAAGACGAAATATGTGTGTGCTTGATTTGAAACAATATTCTTTTCTGAATTTGCCAGGGAAGGGAAAGCAGTGGAAGAGAAGCAATTCCACAACATTATGTTCTTGTTACTGTTTTCCTGACAGCACAGATATGAATTAAACTGAACCTAGGGAAACATTAGAATATTTTGATTCTTATGTTCTCTAAACCTAATGTTGCTATTTTATTATATGAAAGTTTAATGCTTCTTTCCTCTTGGTGCCAAAAATAGGACTGTACATCCCTGACTGACATCATTGTAAATTCACTAAGATCAGCTTTTGTGTTAGAAATGAATAGTGAAAGGGTGGAAAACTCAGTTAATACACAGTTCCTGCAGATCTTTTTTAGGTCAGCCAGTTGTAGTTCTCTTTTTGTTTAGTTTCATCTCAGAGGGATTTTTTTGTTTGTTTGTTTTGGTGACGTGGAGTAAGAAAACAAAAACTTTGAGCCCTATTCTGCCAGTATTATATGTGGAGAACACCCAGAGGCTGTCTACAGTGCTTTCCCAAGATGATAGATACAGAGATTGGCAGGATGAACTGGATGATCTAATGAGTTTTTCATTTTTTTTTTCCTGACTAACCTCTATTAGATAAATTTAAAGAAGAAAGGTGACACATTTGTCCCTTTGGCCAGAGTTTCGAAACTGTTGAAGTGATTGCAAATAGCCTCTATTTAACAGAGATAATCCCACTTCAGAGTTTAGCTTGGATTTTACAATTTTGCTGCAATGAAAAGGGAAATCATAGGCACTGAAAAATGGAGATTTCACTGCATGGTGTAAAATACTAAATTTATGTCTTTCCTACTCACAAACTGTGGGAAAGTATATGTATATATATATATATAAAAATCAGAAAAAGATGTCCTTTACATTATAGTTGATAATGATGAGATCAGGTTGTGAATATATTTCCATTCTTGTTGACTAATACTTTTCTGATATTTATGATGAAAAGGCTGCAAAAGGTTAATATTTAAAATATTAAAATAACAATAATAAGAATAACATTTGCTAAAATGTGTGCTTCCATGCTTACGTTTATTGTGAAGTACTGGTGTTGGCAAATTCTTTCTTAAATGGTTTTGTATACCCATTTACCTGCTAAAAGGAATTAAATAAGTGACAATCAGAGCAGAGTTTCCTCGTTTGTTTACATAGCCAGTTGTTACCTTAGAAAAAATGACTTGGTAATTCATGCTATGCTACTTTAGAAAAAAGAATACCTATTTTTCAGTGTATGATCTTGAAGGTTTTGTTTGGTAGATCAGTCCTGGACATTTCAAATAACTCTCAAATAACATGTTCTTCTCTTCTGGTGGCAGTGTCAAGAACATGATTGCTACAACATACAACCACGAGTAGGTGGTCAGCACAGCAGGCAAATGCTAGGGCTATAAGACAAATGATAGGTATAAATTATTTGCAAGCTCAAGTAACAGCAATTTGACTTTTTATGAGCCTGTAACAATGCCCCCAGAGACTAAAGTGTGAATTTCTGTAGATCATTGCATTTTCATGGCCTTGGCACTAAGTAAAGGTTGCAGCTCTAGGTTTTGAATTTCCCTACTCATAAATAAGAGCCATTTTGTTTTTTATGTCTGATTTTTGCATGAAATATGTATATTCTAATCCTTGCTGAGAAGTCTTCAAGGAATAATAGTGGAGGCTTTTTGGTATAAAATTTCATCTCACATGCTTGCAGAAACCATACATCTTTGGTGTTGAAGTTGCAGCACCTATATCAAGGGCTTGTGTATCAAAGCTGTGCTCTTCTGTATTCTAATGTTTAACAATTTGCTGATCATGACTGACAGGTTTACAGAGCTAACATGTTCTGGAGTTGTGGGTGATTTATTCCAGAATAACTCAGGCAATTCAGAGAATTTAGCTGCCACAGTCTTCCTTCTCATCACAGAAAAGAAATGCCTGTTAGAATTCATTGCATTTCTTTTAAAACTCTTCATCAGTGAAGGAACATCACTCTACGGCGTCCTCAAGTAACAGTAATGCAGGCATCCAAATTCTCATTGAAGAAACACAGAGGAAGGGCTATAAATTAATCTTCATTGATCTTTGCAGTTGTCGTTACTGCTGTTTGCATTGGCTAAGCTTTTTTCCTTTTCTGTTGCTGAAATGACAGTTCATTGCTAATGTTACCATACAGAGAATGAAATCTGGATACAGAGCTCGTGAGACAAATAAATGCCTGGTGTGATGAAAGCAAAAACAATTCTTGCAAGAAGACAAAGTATTTGACTTGGAATCCAGAACCCTCTTAAAGGTAAGATCACAGGGAAGAGTGAAATGCAGACCCTGCAGTGAACATAGGTCCTATTTGTTCTCAGTACTTTACACTAATACTGAATCTCCACCACAGAATGCTTCTGTTGTCTTTTTCTGCGAGCAAATATATACAGAAGACCTCACTGCAGACTCTCAGTTGAAGTCTTAGAATCTGACCTGCGTGGACAGCAGGTCAAGGGAGATGATTCTGCCCCTCTGCTCTGGTAAGACCTCAACCGGAGAACTGCATCCAGCTCTGGGGTCCCCAGCACAAGAAAGACATAGACCTGTTGGAACAGGCCAGAGTAGGGCCACAGAAATGATCAGAAGGCTGGAGCACCTCTCCTATAAAGACAAGATGAGAGAGTTGGGTCTGTTCAGCCTGGAGAAGAGAAGGCTCCAGAGAGAGCTTAGAACAGCCTTCCAGAGGGGCCTACAGGAGATTTAAGGAAGGACTCTTTATCAGGGACTGTAGTAATAGTTTCAAACAGAAAGAAGGTAGCTTTAGATCAGAAAATAGGAAGAAATTCTCTCCTGTGAGGGTGGTTAGATGCTGGAACAGGTTGTCCAGAAAAGCTGTGGATGCTCCATCCCTGAATGTGTTCAAATCCAGGCTGGATGGGGCCTTGAGCAACCTGCTCTAGTGGGAGGTGTCCCTGCCATGGCAGGGGGGTTGGAACTGGATGATCTTTAAGGTCCCTTCCAACCCATTCTGTGATTCTATTCTGGTTCTCATTTATGTTGTAAAGGAAGTAGCAACATGGATCTGTCACCTAGGCACTTCAATAAGCACCTGATTTTATTTATAGATTCCTAGAAGAGCTTCTCACACAGGTCAGTATGTTTTCTTATTAGGGAAGGGAAACTAGTATCTTAGCAAATTCCTTGATTTCAGTTCTAGGTTAACTCGAGAAAAGTGGGTTTACTTCTTTTATGTTTAATGGTAGATTTGCTTTGAGGAAATCTCCAGGGATCTTCTCAGTGCTTATAAATATGTAAAGAGATGGTGTCAAGAAGATGGGGCCAGTCTCTTCTCAGTGGTGCCCAGTGGTAGGACAAGGGGCAAAGGAAGTTCCGCCTCAACATAAGGAAAACTTCTTTGAGGATGACAGAGTCTGGAAGAGGCTGCCCAGAGAGGTGGTGGAGTCTCCTGCTCTGGAGACTTTCAAAACCTGCCTGTATGTGTTCCTGTACAACCTGATCTAGGCAAACCTGCTACAGCAGTGGGGTTGGACTAGATGATCTCCGGTGGTCCCTTCCAGCCCCTACCCTTCTGTGATTCCATGAAATGAGAACTGAATTTGACAGCTCCAAAGATATTTGGGTGAATATCTACCCTAAACAGGCATTGGGAGTAAGTAGAGAGGTTAAGAAATATTACTGACTGAAGAAGGCTGTGTCTGAAAGGCCACCTACCATCTGGTAGGATGATTCTGGCCAAATATAGATGTCTACGACATATGTTTATGGTGGGGGTAGCCACAGTAGACTCTTTTGCAGTAAAAGAAACAAGCATTTTTTCAGCCATGAACCTCCTTTATTCACATAGAAGCCTGGGAGAGGTCAGAAGAACCACATCATAAACCCACTAATTTATCTCCATTAAGTAAAAAGGTGTCTTAGGGTAACCAGGTAGAGCAAATAGCACTAGACATCTCAATTTGATCGAGGTGAATCATAGTGAAAGAGAGTAATGAAAAATTACTCAAAATCAGGCTTTTGTAAAGCCTGGTAGCTTTATAATGTGGTTTGGTTTATGAAATTGGTGGGTTTATAAAATTGGTGGGTTTATCATGTGGTTCTTCTGACCTCTCCCAGGCTTCTATGTGAATAAAGGAGGTTCATGGCTGAAGGAAGTGTAAAGAGATAATAAGAACTTTAGTAATGTATGTGTAGATGTCATAGAATCATAGCATGGCTTGAGTTGGAAGTGGCCTTAAAAAGCATCCAGTTCCAACCCCCCCTGCCATGGGCAAGGACACCTCCCACTAGACCAGGTTGCTCATCAGGACCTCCCACTAGACCAGGAGCCTCATCCAGCCTGGTCTTAAACACTCTGACAGTGTCTCACCACCCTCAGAGTGAAGAACTTCTTCCTCATGTCCAATCTAAATCTCCCCTGCTCTAGTTTCAAACCATTGCCCCTCATCCTATCACCACATGCCCTTACATGACCAAAAAGTCCCTCTCCAGCTTTCCTGTAGGATCCTATCTATTGTATATTTATGAAATTAGGACATATAGAAGAGGACAGAGTTTTAGATGACGTAGGTTAGGCCACGTGAGTGTTTGTTTCAGCCAAAGGAGGCGCAGACTAATCAAATTTGGCAAAGGGAAAACTGAGAGAAAATAGGACAGCTGTCCTCAGGTACATCCAAATAGTAAATACAAGAGAGGGAGAAGAATCATTTATGCAGAATTACCAAGTAGGAAACAGAACATTTGTTTAGAAAGAGTCCACAGAGAAATTAGAGAAAAGTTTCTAATTATTACATGAATTAAACTGAGGAAGACTATCTGGAATTACAAAGCACTTTAAAGTTTAAGATACATGACAGATTTCTTAACAGCTTTCCATGATGTGGGTTTACCTGTTATAGTAAAGGATTGAAGCTGATCCAGTCTTAAGCCTTGGTCTGTTTTGAGTTTTGTTTTAATTTTAGGAGCTTTCTGGCTGAAGGATGTTTTAAGAAAATTATGGCCACTCTCAAATTATCTACAAACTCCATTATTTTTACAGCACTTCTACTGTTTGGGTTTTGTTTTGTTAAGCTGGTTTTTTTTCTGAGCTGTCCACCCAGGAGAAGGAAGATGTTTCTCACTTGTCTCTTCCACTTATCCCTGCGCACTAATCCAAAACCCAGCTATAATCCAGACTTTAGTAGATTTATAACTGCTTTGACCACTATGCTCGAAGAGCTTTTTGACCATGCTATGGATTCATCTCTGATTATCCTCTTCTGCAACATACCCTCCATCTTTTGAGGGAAATCTTAGAATTTGATTAAATTTA
Source organism: Megaceryle maxima (assembly GCA_024605025.1). Taxonomy (NCBI): domain Eukaryota; kingdom Metazoa; phylum Chordata; class Aves; order Coraciiformes; family Cerylidae; genus Megaceryle; species Megaceryle maxima. The sequence continues at coordinate 51,177 of JANHGN010013574.1, read as the reverse complement.
TTTATTTTAGAAAATCCCCTTTAAATAGGATTTGGATTTCCAAAAATATTGAGCATTTCTACTCAAGTTTTTAAGACTGTTCACAGTAATTGAACATGGAATTCAGAATTAGAAGATATATATGAAAATATGTAAATAAGGATATAGCATATCTATTCTATCTTCAATATCTGTAGCTTGGTATCTCTTCTAACATTTGAGATTTCAGATAGGTCTTTGATTTTCCCACTGATTTCTCCATATATAAGCCCTTTCCAAATCTTAAAACACATCTCTGGCCAGTCCAGAGAGGTCTTCAGGTAGGAAAAGATAACAGAATCACAGAATCATTAAGGTTGGAAAAGACCTCCAAGATCATCAAGTTCAACCATCTACCCAACATTGTGACCACTAAACCATGTCCTGAAGGGCCACATCTACAGGTTTTTGGAACCTCTGCAGGGCTGGTGACTCCTCCCCCTCCCTGGGCAGCCTGTTCCAAGGCCTCACCACTCTCTCAGCACACAAATTGTTCCTCAGCTCCAACCTAAACCATGTCCTGAAGTTCCATGTCTACATGGTTTTTTTGAAATAAGATAAAATGTTTGAGCAAGGTATCTTCCTATTTTCAGAGTTTATCAACAATTCCACTGCCAGGGCATGTTCCAAATCTTTCTCAGGACTTAGAGGAGGATCATTTTGAAATGAGTTCACATCTCTTCTGTGTTCAAGCACATGTACTTCTTGATTCAAACACAAGCTTTCTCAATTAAAATATATTGATAAACATCGAAGTTTTTTCTTTATACCTTGCTAGTGAGCATCTTGAGTGTTTAAAAAAATTCAAGCAGCTTTGAATTACAGTAGCTGTCCACACAATCTGAAGATGAGGACATTCATGCAGATTATGTGCAAAGAACTGTGGTGCTCCACAACTCCTACTTGTCACTGTCAGCACCTTTCTGCCCCACCCTGTCACCCCAGGATGGCTGAACTGGAGGGGGTGAATCTTTCTCTTGCTTTTACTTAACAGCCTCTGCCTTGTTGGTGGGCTTACAAACATCAGTGAAGAAGTGCCAAAGTCGCTTTGCCTGCTATAGAATAGGCATATATTATATAACATATATAGGGCTCAGCCCTTCATCCTGGTCTCCCCTCAGCCCTTTCTGACTTCCTTGTTTTCCTTCCAATGGGTCTTTCTTGCAGGGAAAGGACCATGGCTATTTAACACCATGTTTCTGGGGACATCAGCAGTTGAATAGACCCCTGCTCTTGTGAAATACCTCTGGATGCAGGTGAAATGTCATCTTAGTTCCAGAATTCACAGTAAGTTTTGTTGAGGATCATCTGATCATCCTGGATTTTCAATCAGCACCATGAATTTTAAAGCTGTTCAGGGTGTTAGGACTAACAAACCTGCCAGCTCTTCCTCAGGCACCTCCATCTGAGTCTTTGGTCCTAATCCAGCAAACTTACAGTTATATATGTGAGCGGAGGAGCAGCATTGCTGGAACTACCTACAGGTCTGACATTAAGTAGAAGTTTAAATTCTTTCCTGAACTGGACATTTCTGATGAAGCAGCTCCTTAGTTCATTCATATTATCGTCACAGCCTGATTTAGGGGGATAGAGCAGCTGTACCATGTATGTCTGTGGTGCACACACTTGAGTGCTCAGAGCAGAGGGATCATGTAGCACAGCTGGAGGGAAGCAATGATTCTTCTTTATTTTTGTTTCCCCAGATTGCTGGAAAAAGAACGTGTTAAAAAGGGGGGAGATTATGTTCTTTTTGACGCAGTGTGTTTCAAACAGGCAGATTTAAACTGTTAGTGAATGATAACGATAAACATCTGCAGGTCTGTGTAGCGAGTAGGCTTGTAACTTCTTTAATTCCTTTAAGAGAAAAACGTTCTTTTCCTTTAGTTTGCGGCTGTAGTGGTACAGCCTTTGCAGACAAATCATCCTTCTGCTATCTACCTTTTAGTGGTGTTTAACATCCTGCACATTTTCCTTCTCGGTGTTATTAGCTGAGGCATAAAAGGTTAATACCTCTAATTGTACCTCACGTATATATATACACATATATTTATATCTATATATGCCATGTCTCGGCTTTGCTGCTGGTGCCAAGGAAAATGTTGGATTCTATTCAGTTTTCTTCATATTCATTTTCCTGCCCACTTAACAAAATTACATTCAATGAGCTGTGGGAGAAATTCACATCAACAGGCCATGTAATGCAATTTCTGGTATATATGCAGGAAGAAAAAATCCTACATTTTCTTTCATTTCTGTCAAAATCAATCAAATTGTACTGAACTGAACATAATCTCTTAAAAAAAAAAATCACCCAGGCATTTCCAGTGAAATAAGCCTCTCTTACATGGTAACATGCACATATTTAAGAGGTCTCTGTTTTATTTTTTTTTAATCATGCCTAATTAGTTTTTTTTAATCACCCACACAACTAAGGCTCTTGCCTGCATAATTTATGACATAGAGGGGCCGGTGTCAGAAATCAAATGTTGTAAATTAAAAATAACAAGTTTGAGACTAGTGATTCAATTAAAACCCTAGAAAACATTGGATTATGCATAATTGAGAGCTTGTATGCAGAGATGCATGTCATGCTTGTCAGCCTGGATGGGAGGATTGGATTGGAGCTGTCAAGAGCATTTAAATCAACTCAGTAAAAAAATTAGAAAACAAAGATGATATTTATTATTAACTTCCAGTGTTCAAAAATAAACTGAGAGGTATTTAAATTGAATGCTTAGATGACAAGGCTTTATTTATAGCAGAAGTTATAAAACTCAGTAATAACCCTGGCTGGCACAGATGTAAAGATACTACTGTGCAGCTGAGCTGCAGCCTACAGTGTGAGGATTCAGTGGTTGGCCCTGAGTCAGGTTCAGCTAATAGAAAGCTGTGTTGGAAAAGAAGAAATCCAGATTCTCGAAGGGAGCCATAAATGACCAAATCCTTCTTTTTCTTCTCATTTTCTTCCCTTTCTCTTCTTCCTCTCAGAGACTGATGATGCTCCATGAAATACTGTCATAGAATCATGGAATCATCAAAGTTGGAAAAATCCTCCAAGTTCATCAAGTCCAAACGTCTACCCAACATTATCATGACCACTAAACCATGGCCTAAAATGCCACGGCTACATGGTTTTTTTAACCCCTCCAGGGATGGTGACTCCACCCCCTCCCTGGGCAGCCTGTTCCAATGTCTCAGAGAAAATAATGCGAGGTCATCCTGGAGAAAGGTTGACTTTTCATGGTGACCCAGCTCTGTAGAACTACATTTTACCAGCCAGTAATGATACTTGGTAGGAATAGCTGAGGTTAGAAGATTAACAACATCTTCCCACTTCAGCCACACATCCCAGAGTAAAGTTCCAAACTTTACTGGGAAATGTTGAATCAATGATAAATTGCGCTGCTGACAGTGGACATAAAAGCCAGCCAGGACATTTCCCACTTTTGAAATTCAAGAACATCTTCATTTCTATCTTGAGAAGAAAGGCTCTGACAAAACAAAACTGAGACTCTCAGGACTAGAATATATTTGTCTCTCAAACACCTACGGACTCACCAAAACTTATCTTAATCCTCAAAAATACACCAAGGAACTAAAGGCTCAGATAGATCATTTAGTTCCCAGACTATACACCAGTCACATAAAATGAGGCTTTACTTTTACAAACCACCCTTGTCCCTAATGATATGGCCCCTTGAGAGTTTTCTGTAAGGTACCCAGAAACATGGAATGTTTAGAACTTTTTTTTTTTTTCCTTTAAACAAACTCTTTTCTCTGGTTCTCTTCTAGCAAGTCCCAGGACATGAGATTCCATCTTTTTTTTTTTTTTTTCCCTGAAGCTGCTGTAATTCTAAGTTGCCAGTGTATCCTGTTCCTTATCGGGGTATCTCATATTAAAAAAATAAAAAAAAAAAACAGGAATGCAAATGATTTGCCATCAAGTTTAGAAAGTTTTAAAGCACAAAGCTGAGTGAGGTGATATCTGAGAGCAGTGCTGCCAGCCTTTTTCATGCTTTATGATGCTTAAACCTAAAAATATAAGGCTAGGGAAAATTTCTTGCCTCAGGAAAAGGCAAACGGGACCTTCAGAAAGTGGTGAAAATGATACAAAGAGTTAAATTCTTCGCCTTTGGTACACCGCTAACCACTGACGTCAAGGGGATTTGCAAAGGCACATCTGAGAGTGGAATTCGGCCATAAGTGAGGTGGAAAAATGATTGATGACTGCCTAACGATGGAGGAGTTGGATCAGCGCAATCATGCAGCGGAGCTGGACGTTGCTCAGTTTACCCTCAGCAGATTTCTCTTAATTTCCCCTGAGAACTCAGGGGTAGGTGGAGAATCTCCAGAAACACAGGCAGCTCTTGGTACCTGGCTACCTTGACTGATCGTTAGCCCCACACAGAACGGCTGGGAATGGGCTTTTGGGGGGCCGGGCGTGGAAGGAACACTCCACAATGGTGAGCCTGGGGCACCTTTCATAAAACATCCACAGGGGATGCACACCAGCCTTAAATTCAGATGGCAAGGCAGAGGTGTATTTAGGCAAATTCCAGGGATTCTAGAGGGAAATACATAGTTAAAGCTCCTTAGTGAATCTAGAGGTAAGATTTTAGTGGCTCATTTTTTTAAACCTCAATTGGCAATTCCAAATCTTTGCTATACTAAATTCCTCTTAAAACCTATGATCACTTGGTAGCATTTACATATACTATCTTTGTATCTCTTTCATCATCTTTCTTTGATGTTTTATTAGTTACAAGGTTTAGCCTAGAAAAGCCTTTGCATTCCTCTTTACTTAAAAAATTAAAATGAGAAAGATATTAATTTAAGCCATTCTGAGAATTCTCCAAATTATAACAGGACTATAAATATGAGCAGGAGAGTTATGTAAGCAGAGAGATGAAGCAGTGGTGGATGATTTTTAAATTTTTTTTTTTTTTTTTGTAGCATTGGAAACTGGAGCTCTATTCCTGAAAGTTCAAAATATTAAAATAATTTTCCATTTTTAGAGGCAAAATCAACTAAATGAGAAAGTTGCATAAGTAACAGTTCTGCAAGTACGTTCAACACTGGCCTAGCTTTGCTCTTATTAACCTCTCTAACAGTTTTCTTCTAAGCTTCAACAGGAACAGAGTTCAGCCAGAGTCCCTCCTTTTATTAACTCTGGTGTCTGGGAAAAGGATCAAACTTTCGCTGTTTTTTGGAGGAACTGCTGGTGTCAGTAAGTTAATGTGCAATGCCGAAAAAAGTTAAATTCCATTTCTCTTAGAGCACAGCCAGCTATCAGAGATCCCCACTAAAAGATAAGCGAGACATTTTCTTCCACACAAAAAAGAAAATGTAAGTATTTCATTTGAACCGACTTTCTAGACTTAAAGGAGTGGAAATCAGAGACCATTTTTCAGACGAAAACATTAATCATTAATACTGTTCATTGTCATGGGACTCTTCTCTGAACCGTATTCTACGCTTCCACTTCCCACAGAAATGAAGAGCTTTTCTGTTTCCCTCGTGGACTAGATAAAATGGAAGGATATTTTCTAAACTATTCTGGCATTTTAGGTCTGTGTAGATTCACGCCATGAAAATACCTGGAGAAAAAGTCTGAGCGTAGATTTCTAGACTGAGAAGATAGTAAGCAGGATAACGTGATGAAGGCTGGATATGGATGAGGGAGTTTTATGAAAATGGGCATGAAATTCTGTGTCTTTGAAATAGATGGGATTTCTACACTTTACTCTCCAAGATTAAGACTTCACCTTATGGCCCTGACATCACTCCTCAACTTCCTACCACCTCCATGGCTTCCGCAGATCACCTGCAGATCTTTGCAAAGGAAATAAAACCCAACCCCACCTGAATTCTGCCTGTGCTAGAGAGTCATTAAAGCTTTTCAGACTGTTCCTGACTTGATTTTTATGTTTGGTAGGCACCGCACGGTGTTTCAAGGGATGGGCCATGTGAGAGAATACAGGGCTTTCTCTTGGCCAAATGACAAATCGAATGTATATACAGTTGTGTGGACCATCACCTAGCCCTGCATGACTCTTTAATGAGATACCTAGGTCTGAGCTTGATGCCCTAACTCTGTATGTACTGTGAGATGAGATAGGACTCGGAAATGTTTTCGATGAAGTTCAATGTGAAAATTTAACTGGTGAGCATCAAGTTTGCGGTACTCAGGAGCATCTTCTAGCTGCTGTGCCTGGCAGTACGCTATGGCTGCAGCTTGACTACATTCCTGCCGTCTCTTCTTGGTGTTCTTCATGCACAGAGGACACCATGAACTGGAGAAGAGGTGTGACATAATTCCCCAATCACAACAACAATGGTTGTTGCATGCAACTGATATAAAACCTGCCCCACTGGACCATTACCTCTGCATCTTGTACTTCAGAAGAGAAATGGTAAGGAAGCAGTACCACAAGAGTCAGGGAGTGTAGAAAAGCAGAACCCACCTAACAGGAACTCAGTAGCTGCATTTCAGAATTTGAAGGGGAGAGAAGGAAGACTAAAGGACCCTGGGCCTTCTTACAGAGTGAAGGACCCATGGAGGCTCATTTCAGTGGGGGAATAGGAGCAATGTCCTGCTTCAGACTCTGAGATGGGAACAGCGGGAAAGAAGTTAACCTGAGAGCACGCCTGGAACTGCCCAAGTGAACAAACTGTCCCATGAGCAGCTCATGGAGAAAAAGAAAGACATTGAGTAGCTTTGCATGCCTGGCCCAAAGATGCTGCGTAGTGCGTGGTTAGTCATGGAGCACTTCCCCTCTCCTGCTGTAACAGTGCTACCACTGCCCCACACCATATGGTCAGCAGCTAAGCCACTGGCCAGCCATGAGTCCAGACCTAACCTCCAGGAGTGGTGAAGGAGAAGCTCCATGCTGCAAGGGATGTGAGATTCAAGGTTACTCCAGAAAGAAAACAACAGTCTGGTCTCTCTTTCTAGTAGAGGCTGAAGAGATCTTCTGGCTAGCTACTGGGATCCTACTGTACTCCCAGTATGAAACTGTGGGCAAGACACCAGCAGCCAGCTGGTACCTCTTGGTACTGTTACATGCTGCTCATTCATGTGGATGTTAATAATATTGCCAGGAATGGCCAAAAGTCATATACATCTAAGGATTAAGGAAACAAAGGATAATATGGTGTCTTAAATTAAAAAAAAAAAAAGAAAAAAAAAAAAGCACACCTTGATTAAACTCAAAGAATGAACAGATTGGGAAACCAGCCTGAAAGAAGAAATAGTTTAGGAGAGTTGGTAGATATTTGAAGATAACTGTAAAAGGCAGAAGAGGAAACTATGTGATGAGGAAAGCTAAGAAAGTCAGTAAGCTATAGAAGATCTACAAGAGCCATGGAAACCAGTAGAAAGCATGTGGGAACTGGAGGGAGGTCATGAACAATTATATATAAGAGAATAAAAGAATAAAAATATAAGAAAAATATATAAGAATACAAAAAAAGATTAAAAAAAAAAAAAAGAAA
>JANHGN010013574.1:10360-31379 GCA_024605025.1 Megaceryle maxima | reverse complement strand
CTTTCCTTTCCTTTCCTTTTCTTTCCTTTCCCTTCCTTTCCCTTCCTTTTTTTCCTCTTCTCTTTTATTTTTTCTTATTTTTTTCCTTTTTTCTTCTTTCTTTTTCTTTTTTCTTTTTTTTTTTTTTTTCTTTTTCTTCTTTCTTCTTTCTTTTTTTTTTTTTTTTTTTTTTTCTTTCTTCTTTCTTTTTCTTTTTTCTTTTTTTTTTCCTTTCCTTTTTCTTTCCTTTCCTTTTTTTTAAATTTTTTTTTTTCTTTTTTTTCCCCCAAGAAAGCATGAAGAACAACATGTGAGCATTGGGATAAGGAATATTTTTTAAGCTTCAAGGACATTACGACTTCATGTACACCACAAAAAGTACTCGCTGCTGACGACTGGTGTCAACAATGACTGCAGCTGAACAGTGCTGAAAACAATTTAAGCCCTTCCGTCCCCCCAGCTCACACAGCAATCAGAAACATTTCAGGTAGTTTGATTAAAATCTGAAGAGGCACTGATTCCACTAGCCTGGTATTTGCAGGAGAGTGAGCCCTGGTGTGGACAGCTGCCTGGCTCCAGAAGCCACCGGCAGTGCTCTGTGTGCTCGACATGTCCTGGAGACGGCTTCTGAGCCAGAAAGCTGTCTGCACTAAAGTGCTCCCTGTTTGTGTCACCCCTTTTCTTATGTTAGCATCAGAATGGGGTGAAAATCTAACAAGTGCAGTTGAAAAAAAAAAAAAAAAAAGAAGACATTTTTGTTTGTTTTCTCACCAAACAGAGATTGAAGATGCTTTGGCAAAATCCGAGTTGATTTTTTCTTCATATCCTTTTCACAACAGTAAAAGGAAAGAAAAATGGGCTGAAAAGGAAACAAATCAAAGCATTTTGTGGTTTAAGATTTTCAATTAAAAAGAAAATCTTGGCAGAAGTCTTTTTAATACTTCCCAAACTAAAAAAGACTTTTTCACATTAGCTATTCATGTATCTATGACAGTGCATCTGTGAAGTGCAGTGCACTTCAGTGATATTTCCACGGGAAACAGCATAGAATCATAGAACCATAGAATGCTAGGGGTTGGAAGGGACCTCTGGAGATCACTGAGTCCAGCCCCCCTGGTTATCAGATTAGTCAGATGAGTTTAACATAAACAATCCTCTTGTTATCCAACATGTACTCCCAAATAAAGCTGAAATGCAGAGCTGGTATCTTCATTCTGCAATAAAAAGTGTAGCAATAGGTATCAGCACCTTGGTAATAGAGGGACTTTCTAGTGTGTCCTGACCACCTACTGTATCTTAGCCTATAGAGTGAGAAGACACACACACAAAAAAATCCATGTGAGGAAACAGAAGCCTGATAGAACCTCTTCTTTTTGAATAAGAGGATTGAGAAATTATTTTGAAAAATGATTGTGATAAAAGAGTTAAAATTAAACATTTGGCCAATAAGGCCAATGGTGTCCTGGGGTGCATTAAGAAGAGTGTGTCTAGCAGGTCAAGGGAGGTTCTCCTCCCCCTCTGCTCTGCCCTAATGAGACCACATCTGGAGTGTTGGGTCCAGTCCTGGGCTCCCCGGTTCAAGAGGGACAGGGAAATACTGGAGAGAGTCCAGGGGAGACTGTGAGGATGCTGCAGGGACTGGAACATCTCTGGTGAGGAAAGGCTGAGAGCCGTGGGGCTGTTCAGCCTGGAGAACAGAAGCTGAGAGGGGATCTGAGGAATGGTTCCAAATCTCTGCAGGGTGGGGGTCAAGGAGAAGGGGCCAGGCTCTTGTCAGTGGTGACCTGTGACAAGATAAGAGGGAATGGGTCCAAACTTGAACACTAAACATGAGGAGAAACTTCTTTGGTGTGAGGGTGACAGAGGCTGGGAGAGGCTGCCCAGAGAGGTGGTGGAGTCTCCTGCTCTGGAGACTTTCCAACCCCCCCTGGACAATGCAATCCAGCGTGACCTTCTCTAGGTGAACCTGCCTTGGCAAGGGGGTTGGACTCAGTGATGAACAGAGGTCCTTTCCAACCTCTACCATCTGTGATTCTGTGATTTTGTTCATTTATGTGCTTTTGCATTCAGATTCTGTCATCAGACAACACTGCAGGTCTTAGCAGTACCCCACAGCACTGGAAAAATTATTTCAGAGCCTCCCATCAGATATAGAGCATCACAGTGTCTTCCTTGTACAAAAATGTGTTTGGAAACTCCTGGAGGTCTTAATGCACAGAGAAGTCTCCAAACAACACTCCAAGCTCTACACCTCTCTCTGTAATGATTGGACTCGATGATCTTAAAGGTCTTTTCCAATCCAGGCAATTCTGTGCTTCTGCCTCTCTGAAACTGTGTGGAAACCAGGTGCATTTGAAAAGTGTACAGACTGTATTTTCTGAAGTGATGCTTACCTCCTCCTCTGGCTTCACAGATCATCCCCCATCTCACACATGAACATATCTGGTGGTGCCCTATGCTTCTCCTTTCATGTCCAATAAATGGAAAGGTCATTAGTGCTGTCAGTCACCAGTACATCTTGTTCTCTAGACCTACGAAGCGCATTGGGCTCACTGTCTGCTTCCCAGGCTCAGGAAATGTAGTGAGGATAAGCTTTGGGAAAACAATGGAAATTTTCCTTGCATTAGCTACCAGGAAAAAAAAAAAAAAAGAGAGAGACACCCTGAAGGCCTTGTCTTTTTTCATTACATTCATAAAAAGGCTGTGTAATTACAAAGCTTGCGCAATGCTAATTTTCTACTTAACTTTCACACTTTATCAGGCCTAAAATATATCTGAATTGGCAGCACTGATGCACAAAGCAGGTGCCAGCCCACATATCCTGCCATGGATAACACAACCTGCAGAAACACGGTCTAGCGTGTAAAGATTTGAGAAGAAATACCTCTAACTGAGGAGAAATGCTCTGGCTGGGTTACTCAATGAGTGCTGACAGGAGAGGCATTAAACCAGGGCATTAACAAAGTGCAAGAAGTGCAGATTTGCCCCTGCTAGGCAGAAATGTGCCTTAATCATTAAATTAATGTTTAACAGAACCCCCCAAAAATCTCGTACAACTATTAATAAACAATCTCACAAAGTTACATTTCATTAATAACCATAAACAAATCTATAAATGGTGCCCATTGGAAGGATAATGTTTTTTCCCCCCTCTCTCTGAGAACATATGTTTGTAAACTGTGTAACTGGGCCCCGAGTAATTTTGGAGTGAGTAATTTCCGAATGTGCAATTACAAATGGCTAAAGTGCAATAGCTCCCCGAAGCATCATCACAATTTCTGCAGTGAGTGTTTAATTGTAGCCAGACTTTGTAACCTTACCATGGCCTGTGTCCTTGCCATAACCCTAGGCCTAAGCTCCACTCTTCAACATATGGGAAAATTTTTCAAGCTGATTGCTCCAATCTGATTAGGGGAAGTTATGTAGCTGCCATTTATTCAGAGTCTTGTTACCACACTCTAACAGCTGCTTTGTAAAAGATTCCCATTAAGGCCATTTTCTGCCTACTCCAATTCCAGCACGCCTGTCAAAGTAATTGTGATTGCACCGATCATTCCAAGGGTGCCAGCAATAAAAAAATTAAAAATCTCTTTGATACTAGCTTGGCAAAAAGCAACTTCAATACAATGGTAAATTGGTTAGGAGAAAGTGATTCCTGCCTCAATCAGCTTTCCTGCCCTGAATCCCTTGGTAAATTCCCCAGTGCATGAAGGCACAGGTGTCTCCAGGACAGTTTGAGAAGAGGAACTTGCTCTGTAGCAGCTGATTATGAAAAACATCAGCACAATACCATTTTATGACCACAGTCTTTCCCTCCAGTTGCCACTTTGGCAACCTAAAAATCTTTGCTGGGTTGTACAGTTCAAATTGCAGTAATGTTGAGGTTGATAAGTTGTGCACAGATGAAACGTTGTGGCAGTATTGCAAAGAAAACAGAGAATAGATGGCTTACCATCATGGTGATCACTTCCAAATTGGGGGGGGGAAGGAAAAGATTAAAAAAAAATAGAAAAGGTAAAAGGGAAAAATAAAAATTAAAAAATCAAAATCTAGAGGAAAATAAAAATAATATAAAGAAAAAGGAAAAAAAAGAAAGATAAAGAAAAAGGAAAAAAAAAAAGAAAAAGAAAAAGAAAAAGAAAAAAAAAAAGAAAAAAAAAAAGAGAAAAAGAAAAAATGTGTTCCAAAGTGGAAGTGTCTAAAAATGAGAAGTTCCCCTCAAATGGCTGCTACTGATTTTAGCCTGTCCAGACATCCCTGTAGAGGATTTTTTTCTTACATATTTCTTATTTTTATTATTAAAAAAAGACAATTTTTCACCTATTTATGTTTTTTTTTCTCTTATTTATTCAGATATTTTGCTATGTTCAAAAGTCTGAATTAAACACACAGATAGAGGGACTCAATCTCAGTTAATTTCTGATCTGAATATGCAAATGACTGGGTCAGTAAGTGTTAAAAATGGTCCAGGCTTTTGGTTTGAAGCAGCAGCCGCAGAAATGTTTATTGAACTCCTTGGATTTGCTTCAGTTTATTCCAACACAGATGTCTTTGTCTCTTTACATTTCAAATGTACTTCTGCACTTCAGCTGGAGAAGATTTTATCACTGCTTGGTAGTCAGAGATACAAGACTAGCAAATTTTTGTCATTCTTTCTTTTAGATAAATGGGAATCATAATTAATATGATTAATGTCCATCCTATGGTTCAGTGATTGCTCCTCCATGCAGCTACTACGAGGTTCAAATGCAATTGAAATAAAATACTTTTAGTTAGAATCATAGAATCATCAAGGCTGGAAAAGACCTCTGAGATCATCAAGTCCAACTGTCAATCCAACATCATCATGACCACCAAACCATGTCCTGAAATGACGCATCTACACGTTTTTGGAACTCTTCCAGGGATGGTGACTCCACCACCTCATCCACCTGAAGAAGCTTTAGTCTAATAACTTACAATTATTACTACTGCTTTATATTATCATAGAATCATAGAACTGTCTGGGTTGGCAGGGAGCCCTAGAGGTCATCTAGTCCAACCCTCTGCTGAAAGCAGGGCCATTTTATTACATATAATCCATGGATTATGGATTTTGGAATTGTGGGTTATATTCCACCTCTAACTGTAGTGGTTTCGCTGTGATGGTTTTAACAGGTTTTGCCACAAGTGAGAAAGTATTTTGGCCTTGCTTTGCTTTAGGTCAAAAGTAAAATGCACAAATCTAATGAAAATTCTCCAACCTGAATTTTACAGTTGGCAAAGCATGTTTATGGTTGACATAGCTGACTGAGGTTGACTGAGTACCTCTGCCTGGACTTGTCAAAACATTCAAAATTGAACCCCCACAATCCAGTTACAGCTTAACCACAGCCTAAGCAGGTTAACTCTGCCCAACCAATCTGGGGTTTTTTAAAACCTAAGGTCCCCATGCCTTCTAAAAATAAAGAATAACTTCAAATAAGAATATTTCTCATTTACTGAGGAAGAAAGATTTGACTTCTAGTTATGCCATACAATGAAAACTTTTGAGAAGTTGACAGCTTCTCAAGGCTGAGGGAGTTGGGTCTTCTAAGTCTGGAGAAGAGAAGCCTGAGGGGGGATCTGATCAATGCTCCTCAATACTTCAAGGGTGGGTGTCAGGAGGAGGGGACCTGTTTTTTTCCAGGGGAGCCCAGTGACAGAACAAGGGGTAAGGGGCACAAACATGAACATAGGAAGTTCCATCTAAACATGAGGAGGAACTTGTTTGCTGTGAGGGTGAGGGAGCCCTGGAAGAGGCTGCCCAGAGAGGTTGTGGAGTCTCCTTCTCTAGGGACATTCCAAACGCGCCTGGACGATGTGATCCTGTGAGACATTCTCTAGGTGACCCTGCTTTGGCAGGGGCTTGGACTCAGTGATCTCCAGAGGTCCCTTCCAGCCCCCATCATGCTGGGATTCTGTGTAACTGGAACAGTTCTACTCTAAGCCGTGAAACCAGTAAAGCGATTTTTTGTCTCTTTAGATGGTGACTCCAAATTCTGAGAACAGATCAGATAACAGCTAAAGGCTAAAATATCTTCATGTGAGGTCCTGTGCTAAGCATCAAACATAAACACAATACCTAAGAAAGCCCCGAACAAGGTTTCTAAATCTTTAAACAGGACGCAGTCTACAGTAAAAGGCATGCTTGAAAACTCGATTTTTGCTCTTTCATTAGCTATGAAAATTGTCTTCGGTATCCACCAGGAAGGTTTGCATGTGTTCTCCATTATGTCTGGCTTTTCAGGGGTCAGCAGCACAGAAGTTTATTTGGTGTGTTGTCCATGTTCCATGTTCCATGACAACTCATCTGAAGGGGTCATGTTCTTGGACAGAGAATATTGCACTTTCAGGCTATTTTTGATTAGTTCCTGGTGGCTAATAAGACTCCTTAGATGTGAGTGAGCCTTACTGTGTAAAATAAAGTGGTTAGTTACTCCAGTGAAAGATGCTGGCAGGGTGAATGTAGGATCTCACTGCCATCGCTGCAGACGAGTCATGCTCTTCAGAATCCCTTGTGTATCATCATCTTATCACAGCAGGGCTCTCACAGGTTTATTTCTAGCTGGTTTTTTGATGATGTGTAGTATAGGGACGGACAGTTTGGCTTTACAGAGGCAAGAGGAAAAGACAGGCAAAGAATTTAATGCCATTAATTTCACCTCATGATCTCTTGGCAGAAAACACATTTATGAAGTAATTTTTGGAGTTAAGGCAGAGTCTGAACATTTTTAGCTTTAGAATGGTGGTGAATAGATTTTTAGTTCTGTACAGAGGCAGAAATGGTTTAACCAAGGCAACACGTTCACCGTTTATGCCCACTGATAGCCTCAGGGCTCTGCCCGAATGACAGCTGGCTGTGCACATCCAAACATTAGCTGTGAGAAACCTAAAATCCAGAATTCAACTACAAAGCTTTAAATCACTGTATTGAAAACTTTCCATCTAAAGACGTTGATACACCCCATGGCTGCAACTGGTTTGAATTTTATAAGAACATATCTCCCTCAGCTTCCATGAAAATGTTAATTTTATGATGGCTTCTTGTAGGTCTCTGTTTATTCTGAGCCCTTGTGAGTTAACTGTTGGTTTGACTTCCTTGGGCAACTCTGGTTTTCCTAGAATTCTGTTGATGGGATTTTTTATTCTTTTTTTTCTTTTTCAAATACTTGCTTTTTCTGGGACAAGAAACTGGGTGGCCAGGCTTCCTAATGGTGGTGAAGTAGTGGTGTAACACCTTCTGAGAGAGTGGCAAAACTGTTCAAATCCCCACTGCTTTATAGGGATTAATTTAATGAGAGCTGTCAGTGAACATCGGAGGTGTGAGCGAAGACTAGGGTGTTACAAGGGCTCTTGAAACCATGCTCTGGCTGCATACTTGCCAACATTTCAAACGTTCAAAGTGGTAGACTTGGCAGATAAGCTGAGTCTGGTTCCTACGGCTGCTGGCTCCTGCAGAGCCTCCTACCCCCTCTCTCCGTGTCTCTTGGAGAGGCCAGCAGCAGCTTGTTTTGCAGACTGGCTTTCTCTCCTTACAAGTCATGTGCTCCCTGCTTGAACCCTGCTGTAGCTGTTGTTCGAAGAGGCAAGACACTGCTGGTCCTCAGAGCAGGGTACCCAGCTTCAGTGACTGAGCGAGTGCCTGTCATTTTAGCAGCGGTAGGAAAATGAGCAAAATGAGCACGTTGGAACAGAGGTAGCATTGGTGGGAAGATTTATAGAGGACCAAGAAGAACACTGGTTAAAGCAGTAGAAAAGAGGATTACCAAGGAAATTAACAGACTTATTTGTAAGTTATTTAGCAAAGGGTGAGTACGCTAGACATTGCTGGAAAAGGTCTTCTAGGTGTGAAGCAAAGTAGGAGAGATGGTGGAATTGATTTCAGATCTGAGATCCGCAGGTGGGTTTAAAAAGTCCTGCTTTGCTTTAGTTTTCTCTCTGGTGGATAGAGATTCTTGTGAATCTATAGGTGCTGTATGAAATGTAACACTGGTAGACTTGTGCACTAGGTCCATCAATCTACTCAGGAATTATACACAGTTTTGTAGATAAAGTATCCACGTGCACCCAGGATGCACCTGATTTCCTGGGTTGTAACTGTTAAATGTATCTCTACATGCTCAGGAAGCTCAGTGGACCCAGCATGATTTGGAGATGTTAAGGTGGTTGATACAGGCATATGAGGACTTGTCATAGAATCATAAAATCATAGAATGGTTTGGGTTGGAAGGGACCTTCAAGATCGTCCAGTTTCACCATCGCCCCGGCCACAGCCAGGGACACCTCCCACTAAGCCTCATCCAGCCCGGTCTTAAACACTTCCAGGGATGAGGCTTCCACAGCTTCTCTGGGCGACCCATTCCAGTGTCTCACCACCTTCATAGTAAAGAACTTTTTCCTAATGTCCGATTTAAATCTCTACTGCTCTAGGTTCAAACCATTGCCCCTCCTCCTATCACCACATGCCCTTATAAAAGTCCCTCTCCATCTTTCCTGTAGGTCCCCTTCAGTTACTGGAAGGCCACTATAAAGTCTCCCCAGAGCCTTCTCTTCTCCAGGCTGAACAGACCCTTAGCCTTGTCTGGCATTTGCAAGTGCCCAGAAACTCAGTAAATTCAGAAACTGTGATCAAATGGCCAATTTCCTTTTGCCTTTTTGACAAGAAGTCAACAGTAGCATGAGAAAGGGGAGGTAGATGACTCACAGAGTGAAAATCTATGGCCAGGAGTGTCAGAGTTGGCAGGTATGGGTTCTACTCAGAAAGAAAACCCCAACAACTAAAGCAAGCAGTCATGGAGGCCACACCTGGCCTAAGACTATTGTGTCTGCGGCAGAAAGAAGCAAGTAAGAAAGTGTCTGGGGGTAATTTTCCAACTTCATTCTCCTCTGAGGAGACAGAGCTGTAGCCAGTGCAAAGAAAAAGAGGAGACCTGGTATTGGACTAAGAAAAGGGAATGAAAAACCCAACAATTCATTTTGAGTCACCTAGAAGGAGAACCCAGAGGAGGCTGTGACTCCAAGGGCTAAGGTAATTGCAGGTGCACAGAAGCATGCCTTGAGAGGGCATCAGAGGGAGACAGTTACTGAAAATTAGGTGGGACTGAGAAGGCTGATAGCAGGACAAAAGCAAAGTGCTCACTGAAAAAGCCTTCAACAAAATGGGTAGAGCACACTTTGTTTTACAGATAAACCTCAATGCCTCTGGTTTTGATGTCAAGGTGGGTCACACCCTTTCCTCATGAATGCTCCAACTAACAGGCTGTAATACAAAAGGAGCCTAAATCCTCACATATTAAAGAAAAAAAGCAAAGGCTGTCTTCTAAAGAAGAAATCAAAACATCCTGCTCTGTGAGGAGATTCCAGGCTCTGGCTCTTCAATTCAAACCCAAAGAGACGTGATGATGGTTAGCCAGACCACGTGATGATGGTTAGCCAGACCACGTTGCTTCTCCCTCCTGGCTAATTCCAGAACAATAAACAGGACTGACTTTTGGTGACTCCATGCCTAACGCAGGATGCCTTGGGTCTCATTCCACACCAAACTCCCTCCCCTCCCATGTAAGAGTGGGGCATAACCTTGGCAAGAAAACCACCCTCTGCTCTGACAGACACTGGCCTAGGTGCAAGGTGTTCCTAATGTCCCTGTTATGGTCATATGTCTCACGGTGTCTTTTCCTGGTTCAGTATTAATGTGCTGGATACACCACACAGGCAGGAGGGCCTGTGCTACGCACCTCCTCCCAAGTCAGTCACGTGGAGTATTTGGTTGCACTTCAGGACAAGAGACAATGGACACAAACTTGAACACAGGAAATTCTATCTAAACATGAGGAGAAACTTCTTTACTTTGAGGGTGTCAGAGCCCTGGAACAGGCTGCCCAGAGAGGTGGTGGAGTCTCCTTCTCTGGAGACTTTCCAACCCCACCTGGACAATGGGATCCTGTGTGACCTTCTCTGGGTGAACCCTCCTTGGCAGATGGGTTGGACTCAGTGATCTCCAGAGATGCCTTCCAGCCCCAGCCCTTCTGTGATTCTGTGATGCGGTGCCAGATGCCCATCCTGCAGTTTCCTTTAACACCAGGGGAAGGATGGGAGGGAAGGATGTCTCATGGGAGGGAAGGAAGGATGTCTCACCCCTATTCCCACCTGGAATTGGGGTCTGGTGGAGGTGCACACCTGGGTACGGGATCTTGGGAGTAACCCCGAGCTCAGCACAGCCTTTGTGTTAGGAAGGGCTGCTGTGAGCAAGGCAGCTCCTGCCACGTAACTTCACTTCTTCCTTAATGGCGAGTGTTAGACTTTGAAGCTCTAGTCTCCCCTGATCAGTTTACTCCATAAATTAACGTGTTAATTGTACACACAGTGCTGTCTATTAGAGAGGTGTGTGTTTGACAGCCTCCAGCTGTGTGTTTGCAGAGATCCTGTTGTAGAAATCATTACAACGAGCAGTTTTCACAACCTTTTTAATGCACTCTTAAAAGTCACAATTACAGGGGCTTTAACATTTGCAGCTGAAACATGTTTGGAGAATGGCTCATTCAGCTGCTCTAGTGTTAACTTGATGTTAGATCGGATTGCACGATGCCAAATTAGCCGTACACCACATATCATCCCACTAACCTCGTAAGAGCTTTTCTTTCTCTTAAAAAACAATTCAAAAAAGAAGAAGAAAAAAAAACCCACCACCATTTTTAAAGCTCGTACTTCAGAAATTCTTTTGTAACAGGTTCCATCTGTTCTTAATTCCTTGACTAAACAGGCAGGCTGGAAAGCAAACCCTTTACTCACATCGACTCCTCGTGTGAGTCACAAGTGTGCAGGCAGCCTTGGCCCTGAGACAGGGGCAAGTGCGTGTTGTTTATTTACAACAGAACTCTTTAACCTCTCGGATGCAGTGGGCACTACTGTTAATGTATCAAACCCTGTGAACCCAACAGGCAGAGTCAGAACAGATTTGTTTTAAAGGTTTGGGCGGTTTTGGTTGGTTGGTTTGGTTTTGGTTTTGGTTGGTTGGTTGGTTTTGTTTCTTTTTTTTTTTGTCATCTTTTTCTCTTCGGACAATGATTCCTACACCTGCAATAACAAGTTTCTTTTAATGATAGAAGTCTAGCTGCTGTTGGGTATAGAGGTCTACCGTCAAAAATTACTTTTTCACAAGCTGTTAAATGATTACTGCACCTCTGAGGTGCTCCAAGGGCTCCAGACATCAACATGTTTGAGGGAATACGCATAGGCATTCACACCCACCACCAAGGCACACAACTCCAACAATAGCTGATGAAGCATTTGTCACCTTTACAAGCAAAGGTGTATGTGCAGGGACAACAAACAGCTCACTGCGTTGGTAAAAACACCTGAACATGCAGCTGGACCCATGTTCCGGGGGTGGTGGCTGGAAGAAGTTTGACCAGAAAGGAGAAACTATCCATTTTTCTTTCCCTTTTTACACTAGTTTGTCGTGTCCAAACTTGGAAGAGCTGGGGGTGGAGGGTGAGAGCAGAGAGGAAGCAAAGCTTCAGAAGGTGAGAAAAAGAGACAATGGAAGTTAAAGCAGCTTGACCCAAGGAGGCACCGACCTGTGTAATGTAAATGGAAAAACTTGGAAGAAATAAATGGTTGGCAGACAAATAATTGGAGAAGGTTGACCTCGAACACTGAAAGGGGAGGGGAAGGACACAGGGAGAGAAAAAGAGGAATGAAGACCTGTGTAATGTAAATGAAAAAGACTTCAATATAAGCATTTACAGACCAGTTGGAGCCCAGAGAACATACACCCGTCCTCTAGCCATGGAATGTTTCAAGGCAATTTTCTAAAGTAATCTAAGTGCTGCTTTCTTCGAGGAAAGAAAAAAAAAAAAAACACCACAACCGAAAAAAAACCCAAACCCTGACCCCTTTACAAGGCTCTGCAATTTGCTATTTAAATTGCATAGAGCAGTTTCATGTAGGAGGTCACAGGTAACTGCCCTACTTCTACCAGTCCCTTCCAACAGGCAGCGTGCTTAATGCGTGCTGCTACCTATCAGGGCTTTCCTGAGTTTACTGGAGGCCTTCACTGATGAAATAATACAGTAGGTTCTAAACTGCTTGAAAAATCAAATGAAGATTAAGATGAAACAAAACATTTTTCTTGGTGATAAATTTAAGCAAATTGAATGTAATTGCTCAATTTTATTCAAAGAATAGAGTCTGTGCTGACCTTACACTCAAGTATTCTTCCTGACTTTTGCAAGCCTGGATACATGACATCATTTGGACAATTTGCACATATTTATACAATTTGTCATCATTCTGTCTTTACAGTCTGGAGAGTTACAGGATTTGCCTCTAGGCTTACTTTTCCCCCTGCACAAGATGCTTTATGAGAATCATATGCTTGCAATACTATTTTTAAAAACTGAAAAATTTAAGTAAACATTGGGAACCTACTTCATATTTAAAGCTGATATGAAGAAAATAAATTGTGAACAGAGAAACAGGGGCTGGAAAATTCTAAACCCAAGCACGTAGTGGAGGCACAAGCATTTTTTTTTTTCCTTAGGCTACCTTTGACATGGGTATGTATGAACAGCATGGGCCAGGATAATGTTTCAGAGATGGGGGAGGCATAAAATGAGATTTTTTTATGCTTCCACCAAGTGTAATTGACTCCTGTAGCTCATTACCATATCAGTCACTTGCGTAGATTATCAGGAAGATTAGGAAAGTGGCTATTTGGCAGGCACTCCAAACATAGATTCCTTTGAGATGAAGGAAGGGGAAAGGATTGGCAGAACAGAGAGGAGAAGTAAGAGTTTATAAACAATTCTCGTTTATAGCTAAGTCCTTAGTAGTTGGAGCATGTGAGTAAGTCATCTGACTTTTTCAAGTGTGTAAATCAACCAATAGGTGCTTCAAATGAAAATTGGCACTCATTTTTGAGAATTTAAGCCCTTGTATTGGAAATTTTCTCCATTCAGCTCCTAGGTTTCAAATGAGAAAGTTTTAGCTTGTTTATGGTGGTTGCTGTTCCAAAGCGCGCAGCAGTATGTTCTTGAGAGGGTAGAGATGCTCTTTTCCAACCCCATTTTTTCATGTTGCACCTAAACTGAGGACATCTGTGAACTTTGTTTTAGGTGCATACTATGGCCAGGGTAAGACCAGACTCCGGACCAATATTCCCTTCTATCTGCTCGTTTACTCCTGCATCCTGAAGTACAAGTCAGAGCTGATGTGTACGGCAGATTGGCTGAATCACCACTTGAGGGTGGTAATAAATATGGGGGTGACAGAACTCATTGGCTTTGCTGTATTTTCTGCACCTTCTTTAGACCTAGGAAAACGACCTAGTTTTTTTTTTTTTAAGGAAAAAAAAAAAGTTAATTTAAAAGAAATCTAAACTGTTTGTAAATAAAGAGCAAGTATGACAATTTGTTTTTCTGGGAAAGGCTTTTTTTTTTTTTTTTTTCTTTCCTAAAAGTCATTATTTTCCATTTTGAATCAGCATTTTCTTCTGGATTTCACTTTGTCATTTTGTTGTATATAGTTGTAAATATCCCGCAATTAAAAAAGGATTTCTCAGTCTGAGTGAAAGCTTTGTTCACATAACATTTTTTCAGCATTATGGCTTGACCATCGCATCCAGAAAATCTGCAGCGTGTGCAGCTAGTAAGACCTTTCTCCCACAGCAAGACACAAGCTTGGCCATTGATTTCAGCTAGCATAAAATGAAGTCCCAATCGATTCACACCAACAGCTTTTAACTTTCAGAAGGGGCTTACATTTGAACAATAGACTGAAAGTGAGTGATCCATAAACCTGGTAAATAACACTTTATTGCTCTTGTAACTCAGTAGACGTTGCATTGAGCTTTACAGACAAAAGCAAATCTTCTCTCTAAGTTATTATGGACAAAACAGAGTGGAGACAAACAGCAGACTCAGAAAGGTGAGGATGGATGAAGAAGGTAACCATCAATTGAAGTCTATTTCCAGTGAGTAATTGGAAGCAGGGGTCAGATATTCCTGCTTCTTGAAACAATCACTTTTTTTAGGAGAGTTAGAGGGAGAAAGATGGAGGGTCTTAGTGAAAGCAGAAAGGGATGAAAGCAGAAAGATAAACACAGAACCTTGCTTTGGGGGCATGCTTCTTGAGCTCAGTGACAGATGCAGGAGAAAAAGGTATGGTTAGTGCACAAAGCAGCAGGACATCATAGATACGGCTGGAGAACTTTATTCTGACCCTGTAAGTGTAAATAAACCTGAAGAGAGACTTGAAAACCTCCTCGTGGCCAAAGCCACGCCACGATTTCACAGAAAGACTCAGTTAATTAAAACCTGCAAAACAAAACACCGCTATTAGTTCATTAAAAGACCCCATGGGCTAACGGGCTGCTCCTGTAGCTTATGCAGACCCCGTGCCACTTGCCACTTGTGATCAGCAGATCCCACAGGCAGCGGCGAGGTGAGATATTTTCCTAGGCTTACCTTTGTGCTCCGCCACTAAATCTTTGCACAATCGGGGCCTGAGCATCTGTCAATAAGTCCTGACCACACAGGCTCATTGACTTCTAATCTGACTTCTACTCAGCACGCGTGCGGGTTATCGATGCACAGATCAGGGTACCCTTCGTTAGCTCAGTGTGCTGTCTTCAGAGAAAAAGTCAATGGCCTGCCCATCTCAATGGATGCCCTAGAATAAATTTGTGAACTAGCTACAAAAGAGTACATAAAACCAGATGAGGCATGACAGAATTAAAGTCTTTGAGTCAGAGGCTCAGCTGTGGCAAGCAGCCAGCTGTGCCACTGCCAGTTAGGCCGTGCGTATTACCATTACAATTATATCGAAGGGAAATGACTTCATGCGCAGG
Source organism: Megaceryle maxima (assembly GCA_024605025.1). Taxonomy (NCBI): domain Eukaryota; kingdom Metazoa; phylum Chordata; class Aves; order Coraciiformes; family Cerylidae; genus Megaceryle; species Megaceryle maxima. Next base: position 16,531 of record JANHGN010013574.1, on the reverse strand, counting down.
GTATGGCTTGAATATTAAAAATTCCTTGAGCGAAATGAAAGGCGCATTACAGTATGATAGAAAAAGAGTGCAAACATGTTTCATTTTATTTCAACACTACGCTCCAGCAGATGCACTGGTAAGCAAAGGAAATTGCGAGGTCTCAGTTTCATGTTCCAGGGCTTTACTGATTGGAGGACAGATTTACAGCACATGTAAGAAACAATTAGAATAGGGACTCCACCAACAACAAAGTGAGGGAATAAATTCCGATAATGAGACGGGAAAAGTACAAGGTAGAAATGATCTATGTGCTTGCATTCGAGGTATAAAATGTCAAAAAGCCCTGTGTCAGCATGAATTGCACTAGGCAACAGATGGTGTACAGATTACGCTCTCTCTCCTCTCTCTCTCTCCCCGCGTCTCATTCTTTTATAGGTTTCTTTCCAAAAAACCTACAGATTTCCCCCAAACACTTTGCAATTTATTGGCTGTCAACTGAATAACCATAAATGTTTGGTCGGGAGATTGTCGGGGAAAGAAAGAAGGGAGGGAACAGACAGGAAAAACTTCAAAGTTTTCCTAGTCACGTTGCACGGGCAGGAGATCTACTCTCTGGATTCTGAATTGTTGCTTTCGGTTAAATTTTCTAGGCTGAAAGGTTTGATTTCTTTCTTCCCCATCTTGGCGACCATAACTAAGTGTCATGCAAAAAAAGAAAGCAAGAGAGAGAGGTGCCTGCAGAGTCAGGGCTATGCAGTGCTGAAGCCACGTCTGACGTCACAGTAATGAAATAGAGCTCAAAGAAACTTGTTGCTCCTTCTTAGCATCTACTTACATTGCGTAAGCAGAGTGCCTGAATCATGCAAAGATCTTATTTTGTGAGGAAAACTCATGAGTCATACAAGGACCTGAAATCTGGGACATATTTTTACTTTGGTGAATTGTAAAACACATCATTTCACAACTATAACACAACCAGTTCTGCGTAAGCCACGGAGGTAGGGATTATTTTATCCCCCCACCACCACCCCTCTCCCCGCCCTGTGCAGCCACTTTGTGTGTGAAACTGTGATATTGTATACGACAGTTTAGAATAAAAAACACCAGAAAATATTAATTCTAAGACAAAGATATTCAAAACACAAGCAAGACAATAACCAAACGAGAATTCTCTTTAAAGTCTCCATTCCGATGAAGACAATAATACACAAAAGCCAGCTGCATTAGGCATTTTAAAGTCAGAAGCATGAGGAAACAGAGTTATTACAGTTGTTGAATTTCTGGAGTGGCACCTGTTCCTCCTGTTGGTTTCCAACCATACTGTTTTATTCTCACAGACGCTGAATTTTCTGGAGGAGTAAGAGGAAAATACTTCTCTGGAGGATATTTTTCTAACTTTCCACTTCCAAATTTGCAAAGGTTTTAGATGCCATTTATTCAGAATGCAACTAAACAAATTGGTAATGTTTTTAACTGTTCATGGTGTACTTGCTGGGTAGAAAACTGTTGACCCTGGACAAACTAGGTGGCCAAAATTTACTTTGAAGTTGAAAGGTATTATCATGATACTATGCCTTGCACTTCCCACCCAGACCAACATAACCCATTTAAAGCCAGACTGGTTCCTAATTTGCTTGATCACAAAGATCCTAGAGATGCAGGTTAACTAATGCAACAAGGTAGGGTTTTAACCAGAAGTTATGATCCCTTGATAGCCCATTAATACCTGCTGAGGTGGCCCATGTTCCTCTGCTTTGTGGAGGGCTGCAGCTGTGTGCTCATCTCACCCATCACACCCCTGCCCCAGGTGCTGCCCACACGCCTGCTGCTATGTCCCATTTGCCCCATCTGGCAGTAGTGGGTGACACTTAGAGGTATTATGTGAAGGAAGGGACAAGGGATGCTGTAAGCAGCTGTGGTTTCCTGAGATGTTGTTTGTAATAGGAACATTATCAACTCTACAGAAAGGAAGTTCCATCTAAACATGAAGAGGAACTTCTTTCCTGTGAGGGTGATGGAGCCCTGGAAGAGGCTGCCCAGAGAGGTGGTGGAGTCTCCTGCTCTGGAGACTTTCCAACCCCACCTGGACAATGGGATCCTGTGCAACCTACTCTGGGTGACTCTGCCTTGGCAGGGGCATTGGACTTGATGATCTCCAGAGGTCCCTTCCAGCCCTTTTATTCTGTGATTTTGTAAAATGTGTCCAGAGTCAAAACACCCACAGCTGAGCTCCGAGGTTAGGACAGCTCCAGAAACTCCCTCACTCTGAAATGACAGTTTCAGTGCCAGGCTCACGGTGGAAGCAGAATGACTATCGAAATCCACTGGAAATGAAAGTGTAAATTGTCTAGCTAGTTGACCAGCATATCAGGTTGTCTGAAGCTTTCCAAACCCAGCTGACTATGGATGGCCATGCAGGTGTTTCCCAGGCTGTGCATCATCCAGGGATGTGCTTTCAGCTTGCAGATACAACCCACTGCCTTTACCTGGTGAGTAGTGTGACAACTGTCACATGTTGTTTCTGGCTGAAAACCTCCTGACTGGAGGATCATCTGTGTCTGTGGATCATCACCCGCCCTTTCAGCACTTTGGAGAAACACTCACCTCCTTGAGGGGTTTCCTGAATGCCTGCTTCTGAGGGAACCTTCTTTCTCAGTCCTAGGGAGGCAGAGGCTGCTGGTTTGACCTACCTTTGCCTTGGGATATAGAAGTGATGTCTTCACAAAGCATAACATCAGACATCCTCCTGGATGTCTACTATCTGAAGGGGGCCTGCAGAAAAGCTGGGGAGGGACTTTTTATAAGGGCATGTGGTGACAAGACAAGGGGCAATGCTTTTAAACTAGAACAGAGTAGATTTAAACTGGATATTAGGAAGAAGTTCACTCTACAGGTGGTGAGACACTGGAATGGGTTGCCCAGAGAAGAAGTTATGGAATCCTCACCCCTGGAAGTGTTTAAAGCCAGGCGGGATGAGGCTGTGAGAAATCTGATGTAGCCGGAGGTGTCCCTGCCATGGCAGGGGGATTGGAACTGGGTGATCTTGAAGGTCCCTTCCAACTCAAGCCATTCTATCATTCTATGATCTCTAGTTCATATCTCAGAAGGATGAGCAAAGGAGGAGTAGCAGCTACTCTCCCACCCCCTCCAATCACACAGGGCTTTTGCACTGAAGGGATTCTGAAGAGGTTGACAGTATCATGACTTGAGGGCCTTTTAAATTCTTCGTGGGGGAGGGAAACATTTAAATCATTTTACCTCTGAGGATAAGTGTCCCAGGGTTCACACCCCTCCCCAAATTTATATTGATGATAATCTTGATCATGCTCATCATATTAAAGAATGAAGGCTGAGACCATGGGACATCACATAATAAAATATGAGCAAAGAGACATCCAAATACATACGGATTTTTTCCACATTTCACTACTTGGAGAGAGAGAGAGAGAGACATTCAGCTCCAGATCACATGGTTGGGAGTGAAAAGTTCCAGATTTTGAGGTTGTAGAAGTGGTTACAGCTTCACAGTCTGCTGTGTGAGGGTCCTGCACACAAGAGGATGTTATTTCTTTCCATTTCTCCCATCTCAGAATCCTGAATTAATTGCTATAAGTTAATTAAAACTTCAGAATACCTCTGTAGTATAGATATTCTAATCACTTTCCCCCTTAGATAGATTGTGAAGAGAAAGAGAATGAGATTTTAAAAAATACTCAGCATTAAGCTAATTGAATCCTTTGAAGTCTGTAGAAATACTACAAAGAATCATAGAATGGTTTGGGCTGGAAAAGGGCCTGCAGGGAGCAGGGACACCTGCAACCAGAGCAGGTTGCTCAGAGCCCTGGCCAACCTCCCCCTCCTATTCCAGGGATGGGGCAGCGGCCACCTCCCTGGTCAACGTGGGCCAGGCTCTCACAACTCTCATTGTAAAAAATTTCTTCCTTCTTTCTCTTCAAAATGGCCCTCTTTGTTTAAAGCCATCACCCCTTGTCCTATCCCAACAGGCCCTACTGAAAAGTCTGTCCCCATCTTTCTCAACAGCCTCCTTTAAGTACTGAAATATTGCAATAAGGTCTCCCTGGAGCCTTCTCTTCTCCAGGTTGAACACCCTCAAGTCTTTCAGCCTGGCTTCCCAGAGCAGGTGCTCCAGCCCTCTGAGCATTTTCGAAGCCTCCTCTGGACCTGCTTCAACAGTTCCATGTTTTTTCTGTACTGAAGACTCCAGATCCAGATTCAGCACTCCAAGTGGGGTCTCACCAGAACATATTGTAACACACTATGCTCCTTGTCCAGCTTTTTATACACTGGGTATGGAATAAATTGCCAATATTAAATATGAGAAAACAGTGAAGTTCCACTTTTGACTTTATTTGTATGAAATATTGACTACTATAATGATATAAGAAGATCAAACCAATTTGACTTTTAAATGTAGGAAATGTCATAACACTGACATATCTCTGTGAGATGCTTTGAATGTGACTAAAAAATGCCTTTTTCAGATGGAAAAACATTTCACCTAAAGTGTTTAATCACTTCTAGCACTTAGACCCTCAAAGAGGAAAATTAGTTGCCTTGGAGGATCTTGAAAAGTACCTGAACTGGCAAAATATGTGTCTTTCAATCAACTATATGTCTGGTTACACATTCAGTTTTGAAAATTCTGATGCTTGAAATTCCCACCCAGGCTTTTATGGCTACCTTGGTTCTGACACTGAGCAAGTGCCACTGTAACGTGGTTCAAAATTCTACAGTCTTATCCATAAAAATAAGTACTCACAGAATCATAGAATGACTTGAATTGGAAGGGACCTTCAAGATCACCTTGTGCCAACCCCCCTGCCATGGGTTTTAAAGGACTGCTACCTCCCACTAGACCAGGTTGCTCAAAGCCTCATCCAGCCTGGTCTTAAACACTTCCAGGGATGAGGTGTCCACAGCCTCTCTGGGTGACCTGTGCCAGGGTCTCACCACCCTCATAGTAAAGGACTTCTTCCTAATGTCCAGTCTAAATCTCCCCTGCTCTAGTTTCAAACCATTGTCCCTTGTGCTATCACCACCTGCCCTTTTAAAATGTCCCTCCCCAGCTTTCCAGTAGCCCCCACTTGAGGCTGCTATGATTTCTCCCCGGAGCCTTCTCTTCTCCAGGATGAACAGACCCAACTCCCTCAGCCATCCATCCTTCCCTTGCCATGCTTCCTTTTACAAAAATAAAAAGGAGATGATATGAGATTTGTGTAGCAGATGGGTAGAAACTTGACTAAAAAGAGAACCAGACACTTTTCTTCCATTCTGGTTTGCATGCCCTTCCTGCTGGCAGTGGAATGGGCAGTATATCCTTCCCATGGAACCAGCAGCCTGTACGGGTAGTAGCAGTTCTCCTGCTGCTTTTGTGTTACGCCAGCACCGTTTCATGTCATTTCCACTGACCTAGATACAATGGTTGTCATTTCCAGGAACTCCTGAACTGAAATCTGTGTAAAATCTGTATTTGAGTATTGCTTTTTTCTTTCTTTTTTTTTTTTTTTCTGGGTTAAATCTTGCAGACTTCTTCGCTACCTCAATTTCTCTAATAATAATAAGGTATAAGCCCTGTAAAGAAGTTGTGAATCCAAATTAATGAATTAAAATTAACATCCAGTGTGAAGGAAACCCTTATAATATGTTAGTATACTGCTCAGATTTACTTCTTGGATCACTCTCCATTTTTAATCTCAGTTTCTTTCAGAATCCCCCTGAGAATCACTTTGTTTTTTCAGTTACTAATATACATATTCGTTATCAATTATGGTGACATTGTGCATTTGCAAGCCTATGATATGTTCAAAGTTTCTTTAAAGTGAAATAGGATGTTATTCTTTGTTATTCACGTAGATACCTGGATCAGTGGAAGTGGAATTCTGAAGGCAGGCCAGTTATAGACAAAAAGTACATTTCTCTGTGTGTATATATCTATATCTGTCTATCTATCTATCTATCTATCTGTCTATCTATCTATCTATCTCCATCTATATATATCTACATGTATATACAGATGTATTTCTCATGGAAGTATTTTCTGCACTTTGGCTACAACGATCCCAGGCAGTGCTCCAGGCTGGGGGAGCAGTGTCTGGAAAGCTGCTGGGCAGAAAGGGCCCCGGGGGTGCCGGGGGACACCCGGCTGAGCAGGAGGCAGCGTGTGCCCAG
>JANHGN010013573.1:30073-43352 GCA_024605025.1 Megaceryle maxima | reverse complement strand
TATCCTGTTTTGGAGAGAGCCCTTCTCAAGATGAAACATATGGTTGTATAATGGCAGGACTCTGGATGTTATTTCAAAAGTCATGACAGAATGCTATATGGATTTAAAAAGTGAAATGAAATAAACAACTTCTATGAAAAATATTTTTTTATTAGCATCAAATTTAATTGAAAGACTTTGATAAGAAATTCTCAAATACATTATAATCCTCTGTTCAGTTTCCTTGGAACATAACTTTTGAAAGTAAATACTTTCTGAGGATGTCGTGAGGTTAAGGATAATAAAAATATGGTTCTCCCTTATGATAGCTCTGGTATTAAGTATATTTTGAAAATGGTTTGTGAAATAAATGCCTAAACAGAGTGCTAGCTAAAAGTGTTATTTTTGTGAGTGAATAATATAATGGAGGACTTGTTTCCTGATAAGTGAGAAAAATGTACTCAGTTAACATAACTTTTAACACATGTTGATATAACTTTAAATAAAAATATACTTCAGTATAATTTATGATCTAGAAATTGTAATCCAATATCTGAGTTCAGCTTTCAGTGATGCTAATGAAGGTTTTGTAGCTTACTGTATGGATCAGACCATACGTCCGTCATTATCCTGAGAAGTCCACTGTCACTGCTTCTCTAATATATTGAAAACTTTGGGAGGAATTGCTTTTGCCAGTTAAAAATGTCGTTAGAAAATCAAACTCTAATTAAGATTACTTTTTTCTTTTGAGTGTGTCTGCAGTGTATGCTGAAGCTGTAGACATGGAGGATTTAATACCAAATGAGTTAAATTAAGTCACACAAGCAGTTCTACTATAGCAATGCAGATTTGCCTACAGTGTGCATGGTAAACACATCCTCATTTATGCACAGTCAGGAATCTTTATGACAGAAAATCTTTCATGCTTATTTCTTCACTGTTCTGTCTACATTTTTCCTCTTAACATTTTTATTGACTTAATAATCAAGAATACTTTCTGTATGATATACTTCACAATGTTAAAGACTCTGTTAACAGGATCAAACATCTTATTCCATATTAAATTAACCTTACCTTAGCAAATGACTTTTTTTTTCAGTTAGTTACATTATTTAATTATGGCAAATCAATATTTCCAACACTTTTTCTTCTGCAGTCTTTATAGGAACCTTACGTTTCTCTCTTGCTCTGTTTCTTCCATATATTCCCCTCACTGTCTTCAAGATAAATTTGATCAGTGCCAATCCACTTCACCAGACTTTGTTTTAGGGTTATAAAAATTGTTTGGCTGGTCAGTTTTGAATTATTCAAAACACTGGTCCTTTTAGTTTTATGAGTTGTGTCAGAAAGGTGACTATATCTCATTCCACTTGTGGAAAAAACTTGTAACCTATAAAATACATAGGTTTTGTAAGGAAAACTCAATCATTAGACATTGATTGCTCGTCTTTCAGGACACAAGACATATCACAAGATATATAGTGGAGTTATACTTTGGATAATTTGTCAGTTAGAAGAATTCATCCCATAAAGACTGGTACCAAAAGCTTAGGTGACTTTCAAACAAATGAATGAATATTTTCACTGCAGAACTGGGTCTCAGGGACAATGTCACACACATCAGAGATTTAAAGAAAAAACTATAAATCAAAGAGTCATGGGCAGAGCTTTGAACATCCTATGCTATAGAAGAAAATCTCCTCTGACCTCTGCAGGTCTTCACATGGACTTGGGCTTTGACTTAGGAAGTCATGAAGCTCTAGTAACTTTATCCTAATTTGCATAATTGTTGATAATGTTCTTGAGTGCAATTATTTAACATTCTTAATTGAGATGTAAGAAGTGAAAGATAGGAAACATACTAATAAAATTTGGAGGACATTATTGTCCTATAAGCACGTGTCCCCTTACAAAAGTTTCTCCAGGGAAGAAAATAAACCTAAAATCCTCCTAAAGAAAGTCTAATTTACTCTACTTGTTCAGAAAAGATAATAAATAATTAGCAACTTAATATGTTGAAATCACTAAATCAGAATTATTTTTATGTAAGAGGAAACATTGTTTCCTCCTCTATTGTCAGAATACCCTAAGAGTTGCTAAACCAAAGAAACAAACAAGTTAGATGCAAATGGTTTTGCTAGAAATAATTTTTATATGCAGTTGTATTTGTGTGTGTGCACACACATAGAGGACAACTGTTTACAAAAACAGAAATACAAAGAGATATGAAAAAATATGACACTGACCAAAAAAAAAAAAAAAAAAAAAAAAAAAACAAAAAAAAAAAAAAAAAAAAAAAAAAAAAAAGGCAATAAATCACATTATTTTTATCAGCTTTACAATGTTTTCCAGCAATAAAATGACTTAGAAAAAACATAGATCATTATTCTACACTTCACTGTCCCCAGCACTTCCATTACTTAATAAAAGACTTCAGTGTTGGGCATGAACAGTCCTCTTTTTAGACAGGGGAGAGAAATAGTCACTTGCAGAACACAGTCATCTAAATCATCCGATCTACTTTAGTTTAGATGAGCTTTCAGATTAAGGATGAGATGAATTGTTCCCTTTTTCTCACCAGCTACAGTAAAGGAAATCCTCATGTCCAGCTCATCAGATGAATTACAGCAAAATTCACAAGATAGTGATGATCTGTCAGGTGTTTTCAGATTACTAGCTGCTAAATATGTGATGAGAGATGAAATTAAATATCTGTGCATATATAGAGAGAATAGGAAGGTTTTAAAGCTCCTGTAACCCAAGTTAGTGCTTCTACTCTTGGAAGAATTGACTGATGGGCAAGGTCACTTTAACCTCAAGACAGAGAGTAAGGTTATCATGCTGTCTGTGAGTCCCAGTATACAGAATTTTAAGTTAAAGCATCACCCATTTTGTTTGCTTTTGAATGTGATTCTTCAAACTGTAGCAGACCCAGACAACACTAGGATGGAATAGAAGGGAGCTTGCTGCTGTATACCTACAATCAAAACAAACATGAACAAATACATGGTGGAAAAGATCATTAAAAGCAATGTAAACCCAAATATGTAATATGATCTCTGTCTTAGAAAAATTCTAAACTTCTTCTGATAAAAGATGGGAAATCTGTTTGTATTTTTGACCTGATTGTTTTTTCCTCTAAAGAAACACTTACAGGCTACTATCAGAGACAGCATACTTCACTAGCTGTGATGAGCTATTTTTGTACTCCATTCTTAGCTTTATTCTTTGTGTTTAATGTGACATAGTAAGGCCATTTTTTATGCTATTATGTACCCTTTCTTCATATTTTATTAATAAATCAAAGCAGATTCTTTCTAATTCCTCAGAATCCATTTCCAAGGCACCCGTCCCTATGTTACAGAGTGGTTTCTCCTCACTGGCAAAGTCCCTAAATGTTCACTGCTGCAATATTCATCTCATGCCAAAGGCACTTTGTAAGGGAAACCTTAATTTCTTTTTTTTTTTTTCTTCTTTTTTTTTTAGAACGTTTCATCAATCTCAGGCAAAAGGACTATTCAAAGCCTGTTATTGTCAGTAAGATTTTGTTATTCACTTTTGTCCTTGTTTAAGTTTGAATGGAACTAATTCTGTTAAGTGATTTTATTTCTCATCTCAGTCTCTTCTAACTAACTGCACTGTCTGAAATTAACCGCAGATTTTTGCAGACAGTTCTCTGCCTCCAGCAGTGATAACGCTCCATGGTTAGAGTCACTACCAAGGGTGGGTGTGTGCAGAAAGTCTCTGGCTTATACTTGCTGCTGTGCAGACAAAGGACACTGCTCAATCCTGTGAACTGCATTGGCGTGCAGAAAGCAAAAGGCAGCACCTGCTGGCAGGAGCAACCAGGACAGTGACCCTGAGCTGACCAGTGAGGGACTCCATCACATATATGGCATATTCACTATAAAGCTGGGGGATCATGAAATTTAAGTCCTCTCTTCTTCAACAGCCAGCATTTGAGGAGCACTCTAATCTGCCTTTGATCCCAACGTGTGTGTTCCTGAATCCTGTTCCAGAATCCAAGTCCTGAATCCAGTTTCCATCTGCTGCTGAGTCCAGTCTGAGACTTCCCCAGTGCCTGTTCCATTGCATCAGTGTTGCCAGTGATGTATCTCCCATCGGGAGGGCTGGGTTTGAGAATTGTTTTGTATTGTTTCATTTTATTGTTACTATATTCATTAAAGCTGTTGTATATTCATTAAAGCTGGTTTAGTTTTCTTTCCAACCCATAAGTGTCTCTCTCTTACTCTTTCCCTTTGGGAAGGAAAAGGGATTAATAAAGTCCATCACTGGTCTATTGGCTGACCCAGCCCTAACCCTTGACAACTTTATCGGGCTTTGATAGGATCAAGCACTGTGCAATAATCTATAAAACAAACCATGATCCAGCCTTGCAGTCTTAGTGGATAAAGGGAATTTATAAGTTCCTGAGAGATATTCAGTACCTCAAAGAAAGTCAGGCCCAAAATATTCTTCCTGACTGTAAGTTTGGAATATACTCTCTAAAAGAAAACACATAAATCATTCTTGAACCAGTAGGACTCAATAGATGTTTAATACATCTTCCTTTGAAGTCTTTGGACAGAATCCTAAAACAAAACCCCCAGCCCTCTAACTTTATATGTTTATCACAATTTGTATCTGAAGAAGTAAAAGCAAAGGCAAAAGGAAAAATTAAACAACAAAAAAAGCACCACAAACAACCATGGTAGAGAGGGAAGGCAAAGATGAACGCTGAAAGATTTTTAAATAGTCCATTATATCATTACTGAATTCTCACTGCTTTTCTGATTAATCAATCAAAACCTTGAAGATAAAATCTAGAAAATCTTAAGTTCCCTTTTTTTCAGCTTATCTGGAATTCTGAGATTCTTTTCTTTGTTTCTAAGATGGAATTAATGACTCTAGCACATTTAACTTTTTCAGTTTGGTTATTGTTTTAGAATATGAAACCTGAACTTTGGAGATAAATTATGTGTTATCAGAATAATATTTGCTAAACTTAACATCTATCACATTTACTTGAAAGTGTTCTGCATTACTATTTCTTTCCTGTTATGTCTTTGCTGGATGAAAACCATTTGGCTTTAGGACTTCTGACATTTATTTTTTTTTCTTTTGCAGTATATTCTTCCATGAGAAACAGCTTATTTTAAATGAATGCATGATATGGCTTCTAATGAAATTTAGTTCCTAATGTGCTTCCGGCATGATTATCCCACCCTCAGAAATCCTCCTTCTGTTCTCAGCTCACTTATATAAATATCAGAATGATAACAGTTTCTCTAGTAATTTAAAAGGAGAAAGAAAATTTCACAAGTGGGGCATACACTGATGAGTCTCAGGTCACCAGAAAGAAGTCTTTGTGCATCTTATTTTGCTTGTAATCCTAGGGAAATCTTGATCAATCAAGCCCAATTTGCTTTTGATTATCTTTTGTTTCATGTCACCTGCCCCCTTTCCTTTCTGCATGTCTACCTCCACTTCTTAGCTCAACTATTCCCATTTCTTCCTCCCAGGTGACTCAGTCCCTTCAGTTACCATTAAGCCTCATGGCAATAACTGACTCTCTTCTGAACATTACTTCTATCCTCCCAAATTTTGCACTTCCAGGATATTTTTTTTTTTGCTTCTCCCCCCCATTTGCCTTGCTCCCTCTTGTATTGGCTGAGCAGAAGAATACTGAAGACAGGAATGAAGACAAAAGTCACACACACACACTTTATGTATGACATCTATAACCTTTCAGAATGGTCAGACATGAAAGCTTTTCCATTTAGTTCTTAAAACAAAGATATTCATTAAATAAATTTGAACTGGATTTTACAGGTAAATAACTTTTGCTATCATTTAAAGTAAATAATCTGAAATGCCCTTGATTTTTCTCTTGTATACTGCTTTTGTAAAAATATAATTTGGAAAGCACCCTGCTGATATGCATACATATACAAGAAAGAAACAAGACTCTTAAGTGTGAGTGTGTAATCAGAATTCAGTACTCACATCATTATCTTTCTTTGTTAAGTACTTCAGATTCTGCAAATAAGATTTTAGACTAGATGGTGATGTTATTTTGACATTCCTTTTGTTATTAGTGTTTAAAGCACAGTATATTCCTACACTACTGATAATTTAGTTCATGTCCCTCTTGCTGTTCTAAATAGCACTACTGAGATATTTTTTCTTTTCTTTTTTTTCTGAAAATTTAAAAATGTCTTAATCATGTACTTTGTAGCAGCATTTACTTCCATCATAATTTTATTAAGAGAACCACCTGAGTGATATAAACACAGTATTTGCATGTCCATATTAAAAAGATATCCAGTCCAAAATATAAAAGCCTTCAGTTTACTCCATATAATGAATGTGCGGTGGGATTTTCATAGTGATTCAGCTTCAATATAGGCATTTGCTGCTGAAGTCAATGATAAACTTTCTGCTGACTTCAGAATCCAGTCCACTTGAAGCACTCTTGAAAACCCTATTTTATACATACTGAATAATAAAAGAGAACATATCCTGTGATCCATTGCCTAAGCCCAGCTCCTACTGCTGGTAATAAAAACTTTGCTCTCTTAAGGAGTCTCACAAAGGACAACACGAAAGAAGAGAGAAGAAAGTCAAGCTTAGTTTGAGATGCAAATCACAGTTCCTCACTTAAAAAATGTAGACATTTCTTTTGTTCAACTTAATAACTTTTATAGACAGCCTTTTTCGTCTACTCCCCCCCCTCCAGCTAGTGGAGCACAATAAAGACATGTTTGCCACATCGTTAAAGGTATAAGGCTAAGCCTTATTCACAACTTCTACTTCTCTCACAAAAGCTTTATTGCCATAAAATGCCCAATAGAGGATCAGTCCCTTGTTCTGTAGTCTGTAAAGCACTTTTTAAAAATTGTCTAGGTAAGAGAGGACAGACATTAATCTTCTTGCAGTGTGAGATGTTTGGAGTAGGTGATTTGTTTTTCTGCAGTCTGAGCCTTCTGAAATCAGACTTTTGTGCATAAAAGTCATTTAATGTACATGTACCATTCAGAAGAAAGTCAGAGCATCTTATGTCTAAGAGGTCAAATATGCCTTCCCTCTATTTCTTATAGGATTATTGAAAAAGTATTTCTCATGTGTTCAAAAGGGTCTGTGGTTTAGGGATACACCATCTTCATTACTCTGAAATTGTGATACACATGTGTGTATTTTCTAGAGTCCAATTTGAATAGTTTACATTGTTGAGGCTTACTTTTAGGTCAACCTGAAGAGCTATAGAAAAATATTACTTTCAGAAAGCTGTTGAATACACTGACTTTTTCCATTTCTGAGGAAAAAAAAATTGCCAAGTTCTGTTCTCACCAGGTTACTGAAAAATTGTTAAAGAACTAAGGAAATGCATTGTTAATAGAGGATGTAAAATGGCAATAGTTTTTGAATTATTATCTGTAACACATTCGTTACTTCAAATATGTACAACTACCCATAAAATGTATAAAAGTAGGGAAACTACCATTGTAAATAAGTGTTTGTTTTCATTAATTAAAATTACATTTTGTATTAAAATTTATTAAGCAACTGTATTTCTTTGAAAGCCTTTCTCTTCTCCTGGTACATTTCAAAATATATTACTTTCCTGAGTACCAAATGAGAAGTGAACTATTTTACTAAACATTTTTTAACTTAAGAAACTGGATGAACTCTGCCTCGAAGAACTTCCCAATGCCCTAGAAAATTTTGACAATGTTGTCATAAAGTATGCTGAAATATTCACCCCAAAGCAGATTTATAGTACCACTACAACACAGGAGTGTGTCCTCTATGTAGTAAGGTCCTTAAATATGCAAGACTGTCACAGATGTTCTCATATGTCTTTTCCATCTATAATAAGGACTACAGACAGAGGGAAAAGAAACATGAATAACAGTGGTTTCCTTCTGCTTCAGCAATTCCTGGCTTACAGTAATTCCATAGGGCTCTTAGTAAGTAATTCAAGATAGAGAAGTGTGGGAAGAACAGACCACTTACATTATTTTGGGGGCACATCCTTATCCTATGTTGATAGCCCAGGAGCTGTCATTATTTTGTATTGTGTCTTTTCATAGGACTATTTTTTCCACTTTCTTTTTTTTTAAGTTGCACTTCAGTCTCTGACCTCTTAAGAAATCTAAATCTATCCTGAGAGATGTTATCACTGTCAGAACATTTTTAGCTTAGTTGTTTATTCCTGTGACTTGCACTACAAAGTCTGTAACTAATCAAATTGAGCTGCTTTCTCCCAGCACTCATGCAGGGCTGCACCTAGCTGTGTAATTAGCACAAGCACAATGTACCTCTGGAGAGCAGGTCAGTGCTGTGTGGTGTGCTGGGAGGGGGCCATAGGAAGGGACATCAGCATTTAGACGTACATTCAGCTGCATGCTGAAACATTCAGGAATCCACTTTTCCGAACAGGACTGGGATAAATGAGTCAACTAACTTCCACCCTGCTCTCTTGGAGCTTAGTTTTATATTTACACATAGTCTTTGCCTTCAGTATAAATTGTGTACACTTGCAAACTGAGCTCTTTGGTGCTCAGACAGCCTTGGAGAAATGGATGTTAATTTGACAGCCCCTGTATCTCTATCCTCATTAGAGATTTCAAAATGTGCTTTATCAGGGGATGACTGTTGAGTAGTAATACTGTGAATGTGCTAAGAAAAAATTTGATTCACAACCTATTTAAAGTAAAGCTTGTATCTAGCCTTTTGTCTTGTTAGGTAAGGTGGGTGTGGGTGCTTCTGTCTTGTATCCACAGGTAGTAGCAGGTTCCCAGTTTAATGGTGACACATTCTTGTTCTCCTCAACTGTGTCTGCAAACCCGTTGTATTTATTATTAATGCCCACAATTAAAGGAATTTAAAGTCATGCCAGTGAAAAAATACATGGTATCCAACATATATCTGCAGCTAACTGTATTGTGACATGCTGTTTACCTCGCTCACAAACACAAATTGACTTGTACACCTAATGAGTGAAATGGGGAAGAACCACTGGGGGAAAAATGATTTGCAGTCTCTAGTAGTACAGTATTACATGATCAATGTCAATGCAGTAATTCTGTCTGAAAGAGAAGTGGGCCCTGGGAGTGTGAGAGTCTTAAGCTTTTGTAGACCAACATCTGCTTTCTACTGGATAAGACCTTAAGCTTCTTATTTTGGCTGATGTTTTCATGTTTAATCTGTTTTGCTAAGGAGCTCTAATATAAATGTTAATATTTTATACAGATCAGACTATGATGCTTCTTGCAAATAGCTGGAAAGCCCAGGAGCATGTCTGAAGTGAAGTTCCTGGAATTTTCTGAACAAGACAGAAGGCCACCTTGGAATAAATTTTTCATCAATATTGAAAATTCATAAGAGTTTTCCCATGCAAAGTCTGTGTGTTATAATGAATTAACACATTAGTCTCTTAACCTCAGAAGTCTTGGAGGTTTTACAATCTGAGTTAATGAACATCTGAAATGAGTTCAGTGAACTTGATATCTTTCTAGTGCAGAACTATGCAAAGTTCATAATCACAACACAATGCTCCTGTCACGTAAAAAAAGAAAAAAATCTAGCTAAGAAAAATATGTTTGAGGAATACAGTATACTGAGGAACTTGGGAGAGAAAAACATGAAAAATTTTGGCTGATTTAAAGATGCTATTTTCTGCATTCTTGGATTCCTGGTATGGGAGTATCAATGGATTCTTTTTAAACAGTACATTTGGTTTAAAGGAAAAGGGAATAATTCTTCTGCACTAGTTTTATTAATCTTGATGTAAAAGACAAGTTCTAGTAGTCAGATTGTTGGAATCATGGTGAGTGAATGCTTTAGTACCAATATACAAATGATATGTGCATTTTTGGAATAAAAAAGCAAAGTGTGCACACTACTTCTAGTGAAGATATTAAAAGTGACAGGAAAATATGGTCAAGAAAAAGACAAAATTGTTTTTCAAGTCATTAAAGGTTAAAGGAGAATGATAATCAGAAACTCTTTGTGTATTACATTTAGATCTAAAACTCAATGGATCTCTAAGAACTATTCTGATAAAAGTTTTTAGGTTTGGGGTTTTTTTGGTGTTTTTGTTTAGTTTTGGTTTGGTTTTTTTTGGTTGATTGCTTGCTTGGGGTTTTTGGTTGTTTGAGGTTTTTTGGTGTGTTTTGTTTTGTTTTGTTTTGTTTTTCCCCTAGAGAGTGTTGGGGGTTTTTTTGTTTGGTTGGTTGGTTTGCTTTGCTTGTTTGTTTTTCCTCTTTTAATCTTTTTTGTTGTTGTTGGTTTGGTTTAGTTTTAATTGAAGTATAATCCACTGCCAATCAATGACATTCCATATCACTTTTAGTGAAATGCTGGAATGAAAGTAAGACAGGATTTTGGCATAAAATTTATTGTATTTATGCAAAGGAATACAGAACTGTCAGGGGTTCTTAGGGTGAAAAATAGAATAACAGAATTAACTTAGTATAAATACCACTCAAAGAAGTATTGTGTGTTGGTTCTAACAGCACAGTATGTCAACAGTATTTCTTTTTCAAATTAGCTTTAGTCTTGAGCATCTGACCATTGTAGTAAGTGCAATAAATTGTTAGTTAACCTTCTTCCAAAGTTCATGCTCTGGTGATACTCTTTACTGACTCATGAAGAAACAATATTGAAACCAACCAAAAAAAAAAAATCAGAAATGAATGACAGACATTTCAACTAATTTCACTGGACATTACAGCAGACTGTAAAGCTGATTGTCTGCTCTTGCAGAACTGGAACCCAGTGGATGTGACAGTGTCCAAGCAACACAGATTTGTACTCCTGTGGTGCCTGCAGGTGTATGGATCTGGGCAGAAACAATGTACTACCATAATCTATTTCAACACTGCAAAGCAATGACAAGACTTGAATAACACTACTTTAATTTCTAAAACTTGCTAAGTTTTTTTTGAAGTGCAGATAGCTTTAAAGTTCTGATTGAAAATAAATTATCCTGGGAAAGAATTTGACACTTTCATGATGAAACACACACTGTTTTTTGAATAACTGAACTATCTTATTGAACATCAAAAATGTTTTCTGGCCTCAGATTTCTGTTTGGCTAATGACTCTTTCAGCATGCAGTATGACTATAATAATACATCAATAAACATTGTCTCCCTGTATTTGCTAGCTTTACCAAGTGAAATGGAAATATCATTAGATTAATCAAGTTGCTATTAATGGAATTAAATTTCACAAAATATATACAGATGGAAAAAATGGAAATATTCTTTAAGGGCACTTATTTTCTTCTATTTCTTGAAAGAAGTGCATAGACATGACAAATACAATTGTACAAAATTTGTGACTATTGAAGACCAAAAGGAATTTGGTTTTTTGTTTGTTTGTTTGGGTTTTTTTGTTTGTTTGTTTTGTTTTGTTTTGTGATCATAATATGATTTTCATATGATCACAAATAATATCTTAAGCATTGATTTGTGGAAGGCAACATATTACTCTCTTAGATCTTCACAGGTAATGAATCGCAAGCTGGACAGAGAAGAGATGTCCTTATTTATACCAGGTGAGATCTTGTCCAGATTATCTTCCAGCTCTAGAAACTAGGTGAACATTAAGATTAAGGGTTTTTGAATACCTCTTCAAGGACATTTTTACTTACAATTCAAAACTGAATGATGTAATATGCACGCTACAATTTTCTCTAAATTACTTCCTACTCAAGACAACATGAATTGTTAATTAAATGAGAGTTTTTTGAATGCTCTAACACATGGGAAGCCTTGATTACTTAGTAGTGGTTACATCCTTCATTCACATGTTTAATTTCTGGTAGATGCGGTGATGATCTTTCAGTTTTATCATTTAAAAATATTTAATTGTTTTCTTTCTGTAACATTGTAAGCTACATTTTGCAAAAACACTGGATTATGACTAGCAAACCAAAGTGAAAAATTGTATTTTTAAAAAGCATAATTAATGAAGATGTTCTCTGCATAGCAGACTGATGTATATGGCCATGAAAGTGTACAAATACAGTCTTTCACCCTACAAGCTCCTAAGTCCCTAAAATTTATAATCATCCAGTCTTTTTTTACTCTCCAAATATAAGAAATTTTTGCAATTTCAGAAACTTTCCTGAATTTGCACACCAATTTTGTCATATCCTGGTCCTTACTGTCAGCATGATTGTTCTTATCATCTCAGTCCTTTGTGATTTGTTATTTCACTTACTTGCATGGGGGGTTACCCCTCTATCGTTTTTGTCCTGTTTTGTGTGTTCCCAAAATCCATTCACAAGCTGTTAAAAATGGATTATGTTGGGTTTAGGAGTTTGAATAAATTAGGGCAGAGGTTTCTGCTATGTAGGTAGAACATCTGGAAACATAAGAGAAAAAAAAAAAAAAAAAAGATTTACCTGACCTTACAAGCAGAAGCTGCATGCAAATGAAAAAAAAGCAAACAGTACTAGTGATTGACTATATGTTAATGAAAGATGTGGTATCTGAATGTGAAATATGGGCTTTTTTCAAGAAATAGGGGAAAATAATGAAAGTCTTTCTCATACAAGGAAGCATAGGAACAAACTATAACCAACAGAGTGCTTCTCCAATAAAGTTTTCACTTCCCCTATCCTTCTTTTCTGTATCATTCTGCTTTTATATCTTTCCATATTTTAACTTATTTTGTTTTGATGAACACAGTAATAATTGCCTTGTGGTTTTGCAGACATGCACAATTCTAATCAAAAAGTCTTAGTATACTTGGACATATTACTGGTCTCTGTCTCCATGGTAAACAATATTTTGACTATTATATCTGAGGATGTAAAGAGACAGTACACTTCAAGTTTATAGAGGGATCAGGCTTCCCTTAAATTATAAAAATTATGGTACTTTTTGCACAACTTTTGAGTTTCACCAAGCATCCGTTACATTAATGAATGAATTAAACTGCATAAAACCCCCCTCTATGCATGAACATACACATCTGGGTTTTCAGTTGTGTTTTAAACAGAAAATACATTGTTTAAAAATACTTAATGTTTAATGAAATATTACTAAAAAAGGTCCTCTGATGTTAAATTTACAGTAGCTGAAAATGTTTATGAAATGGCAAGGGAGAAGTGCTTGTGACTATGGGATGTGTGTTCTGAAGTTAACGTGGTCAAATGGAATGCTTTGCCCTCATTTCCTGCATTGGTCTGGTCTTGTATGGCTATAACTTTAATCTATTTGCAAATTTTTTTCTCCATTTTTTCATATAGAGAAGAATACTGTCCTTCATCAAATAGAGGTGA
>JANHGN010013572.1:23977-45349 GCA_024605025.1 Megaceryle maxima | reverse complement strand
AAAATATATTGAGAGTCGTGAATAAAACCCTAGAATTTTAAATTTGGGAAATCCTGTTATAAGAATTACGATGCTTTGAATATTCAAAAATGACAGCTGCCAAACAAACACAGAATGTGTAGCTGAAGGACTGGTCTTTATCACAAACTTCAAATCAGAGGATGAAAAAAAAAAAAAAATCAATATCAAGTCCTGTCTTTAAGTAGTTTATACAGTTTAATACTATGATGAAACTGTTTCATTGTTCAGCAGACCACAACCTTATTTCTGGTCAGTTTAACTCTGTGAAGGACTGTTTAGCAATGAATTCAAAATGAAAGGGAAATGTGAAATCGAGGGTTTCGTTAAAAAACCATATTTTTCAAGTCTAACACAATACCATTTAAAACAAAGTTCTGTGGCAAAGTAATTCCTTTTTGTATGAGATGAACAAAATCCTGCCCTATTTATGGAGTAAACACTGGTGTAAGGCTGGCTGGCTTTTTTACTTTACACTTCTAGATAGAGATAAGGAAAGTTACATCAGCTAAAGAATTGTTTCAATTATTACTGTGGTGTTGCTTACTACTATGTGCTTTTAGTGCTCAAGAATGAAGCTAGAAATACAAAACCCATGGGGGCAAGGTACAAATCCTTCCACAAGAGTGGAAACAGGATTTGTTGCAGTCATGTACAAATTGTAGAACTGGTACGAACATCAGCACAAACTGAAGGAAACTCAGTTTTGTAAACTGAGTATTGAATTTTGTTTTTTATTCTACCATTGAAATGTTGCTACTATCTCAGACTGTCCTCAGTCTTTTATTGAAGAGTTAAGGGTTAAAATAAGATCCACACTTGGTCTTCATACACGAGGTGTTCTTATGGATAACACTTTATATGAATTTATTTACTTCTGAGGCTAATTATTTTTTTCCTGAGCACTTAATGCTGTTTTGCTGCTTTTCCTTAAGCAGATCCATTCCAGCTATTCTTTTATTTCTTCCTCAAGAAAGAAACTTTGAGAGCTTACTTTCCATGAGGATTCAATAAAAACAGCCTTCCTGTTGCTCTGGTCACCCACACAGCAAAAAGGAAGTTAAACTGTTTGCTGACATCTCTCTCATGGTTTGGGTCTGAGCCTTTGCTCTTGAGCCTGCTGCCAGAAGTTTGACTTACACAGACAATACTTTGTGGGTGGTGACTTCACTGGGAATCAAGAGCCAAGAATTGGAGAAATGTCCTGTGTGCCATATCTGTGGCAATTAGGAAAACATTACTGGATCCACACTTTTAAAGTTACAGCAGATGTGCTTATTTTGTGGTAACCATGCAGTGGAAGAAAGCCATTCTCTGGCCCCTGAACCCCAGCTTAGATAATCATAAGGATGGTTAGCAAATGCAGTATTTTTCTCATGACATTTCATATACACAGAGTTTCAAAAAAAAAAACAACAAAACAACCAAAAACAACAACCCCAAAAAAACCAAAAAAAGAAAAAAAAAAGAAAAAAAAAAAGAAAAGAAAAGCCAGTAATCCTGCCATACCTTGTGATCTGCATAGAATTGTGGTTTGCCTGAACTCGCTGAAAGCTCAGGGTAAGTACTTTAAAAGATTGACACTGTTTAGAGACCTAACATATCTGTATCAATTCCTATCTTACTCTTGCATTCTTTGGAAAATACAGACAAATCTTCATCCATTCATTATTAAAGATATATAAGGTATATCCTAGATACAGATGTGGAATTTCTGTTACTATCATTGATATTTCCCTGCAAGTAATTTATCTCAGAGTCAGCTCTAAGGAAGCATAAATGCACATAAAAATAAAGCTTTACATAGAAAAAGTGAGTAGAAATTAGAGCTGTAGAGATCAGTAGACTGCCATTTAGCCTGCTCTACTCTTCTGAGACCCCACTTGGAGTACTGTGTACTCCAGCTCTGGAGACCCCAGGACAAGAAGGACATGGACCTGTTGGCATGGGTCTAGAGGAGGACCACAAAGATGATAAGAGGACAGGAACATCTGTCATACAAGAAAAGGCTGAGAGAGCTGGGGCTGTTGAGCTGAAGAGAAGTCTCTGGGGAGACCTTATTGCAGCCTTCAAGTATCTGAAAGGGGCCTACAAGAAAGTTGGGAAGGGACATTTTACAAGGGCTTGTAGTGGGCTAATGGCTTCAAACTGAGAGTAGATTTACATTAGAAATTAGGAAGAACTGTTTCACTCTGAGAGTGGTGAGACATTGGAACAGGTTGCCCAGGGAAGTTGTAGATGAGCCATCACTGGATGTGTTTGAAGAAAGGCTGATTGGGGCTTTGAACAACCTGGACTAGTGGAAGGTGTCCCTGCTTGTGGCAGGGTGGTTGAAATTAGGTCATCTTTAAGGTCCCTTCTAACCCAAATCATTCTATGATTCTCGGAGTCTAAGGATATCAGATTTACATTATGAACTCAAAGATAAAAGCCTCAGTGAAAGTCAAGCAGTGATTCCAGGTAGAATAAGCCATTCCAGTTTTGCTTTTGTACACTAGAGAAAATAATCTTTCCTGAATATTCTTAACTACAGTCCGATACTTTATTACCAAAGCCCAGTAGAGTCTATTCATCAAACTGTTATGTACACCTATCGTTGCCTTACTCTGATACTATTCTTACAGAAGCCTCAGCAACATTAAAAAATAAATAGCAAAAGTGTGCTGTTTATTAATTTGGTTTTCAGCTTTCTTAAATAGGCACATAAGAAAATCCAAGTGTTCTGCAAGAACTCATATTATGCTCTGACATTTTTACAACAGTATTGTTTTTTTTCAGTAAGGGTTTACTGGCTTCTCAGGGTATTCAGAAGTCTCTAAGAGCAAGTAGAAACATAACAGTCATGTACTTAATATTTGCTATTGCAGTTCATGTGTTTGTTATTATATCAGAGTCTCATTTCATCAAGGCAAACAAAACTCCAAAGAGTCCTTCTCATGAAGAGCTTGAAACAAAACACACCAAAATGGCTGGAGGAGAGGGAGCACTGTTATAAGCTTATTA
This sequence comes from Megaceryle maxima, assembly GCA_024605025.1. NCBI lineage: Eukaryota > Metazoa > Chordata > Aves > Coraciiformes > Cerylidae > Megaceryle > Megaceryle maxima. The sequence continues at coordinate 42,328 of JANHGN010013572.1, read as the reverse complement.
GTGATGAAGTAAGTTACAGAGAGAAAAAAAGGGTGAACTTCAGTAATACTTAAGCGATATTGCATCAAAAAGCCTCTTGAAAGTAAGTAGGCTATGGGCTTTTAAATTGCTTGTGTGCTTTGGAATACCTAATGTTAGGGGAAATGCACATGCTGAGCTCAAAAATCCTCTATTCCAGACTTCTACTTTATTCTCAAGATTAGTTTTATGCTTGCACAGAAGCAGAATGAATGGATGTGCACAGTAAGTGCTCAGTTGCTCAAGTACTTGTGTTTGTGGCCTTAGAAGTTTTACTTCATAAGTTTGGTTTTTTAAATGTCCCGCCATCTTTCCTGACAGGCTTCATAAATCTGTGCCTGAAACTGTTGTTTGAACTTCCCTAAAAATAACAACAGAAAAAAATCTCCATGTGGGTTCTTTGTTGCAGAAGAGTGAAACTAGACATGAGGAATGCACACATTGGCATGGCTCTGAATACTTAGCATCAACATTTTTTTCAACCACTAAAAAAAAAAAAAAAGTGTTTTGCAATTTTTATGTGCTTCCTGATAATATTACTGCTATAAATTTTAAGAAAGTATCCAGTCAAGATTCACTGTCCTCAGTACAATCCTGGGCTATCACTATACAAGCATGTCAGGAACATGTGTATGTTACATGATGAAGGGAAAAGGTTCTTGGGAGATACAGTACTACTTCAACCTCTGAAAAAAATCTTTTCTTCTTAGGAATTAAGTGTCCTCCTTACAAAGTATTTCCACCCAATATCCCCAAAGAGTATCCCTTCTAACATTACTAAAATAGAAATGTTGTCAGAAGACTCTTTTGTGTCATATAGTGGTGTAGCGTCAGTAACACATGATATTAGATGGACAGATAGACAGATTGATAGACACAGGGGGACAGTCACTTCCCTCTTCTTACTGGCCACACTATTTCTGATACAAGCCAGGATGTCGTTGGCCTTCTTGGTCACCTGGACACACTGCTGGCTCATGTTCAGCTGGGTGTCGACCAACACCTCCAGATCCTTTTCTGCCAGACAGTTTTCCAGCCACTCTTTTCCAAGCCTGTAGCACAGCATGGGGTTGTTGTGACACAAGTGCAGGACCCAGCAATTGGCGTTGTTGTGCCTCACAAAATTGGCCTTGGTCCATCGATCCAGCCTGGCTAGACCCCTCTGTAGAGCCTTTCTACTCTCAAACATATCAACCCTCCCACCCAACTTGGTGTTGTCTGCAAACTTACTGTTGGTGCCCTTGATACCCTCATCCAGATAATTGATAAAAATATTAAGCAGACCTGGCTGAACTAATAGCTGTTGTGTAGCCTCAAAATGTCTTTTGCCAGATTGCCTCATCTTCACCTTGAGAAGCAAAAGTGATGGGAAGATAATCTCTGTAGATTTCTGTGACATGTAAACACAGTATTTTCCACACACTAAAATATTAAACAAGTTTTTCTGATTCCCACCAAATTTTCACATTAATAAAGTATTAATTTATAGAAGGGATAAAGAAAAGAAAAGCAAAGCAAATAAAAGTTGTTTTCCATCTATTGAAGGCTATTAATAATGGATGGTTAAAACCCTCCTGCTGGCCTGTTTTTTACATTTATTTTTAATAGACTACAATACAAATCAAACCATACACTTCACCTGATAAAAATCAGTGGTTTGCAAAAGAATGCCAAAAATCTGAAAATGAAGTTACCAGAGGAGAAATGACTATATTTATAAGCTAGAATTCTGCTCTGTGAAAAACAAGCATTAGGATGTTCAGCTTTGTGTAGCACTGCTTAAAAAATGTTTTGTTCAGCTCCTAGTCATGCAAAGCTGCAATATCAGTAGCTTGTGCAGGAAACTCAAGCATGCAAGGAGTGCATAATGCAGGCTCCATTTAACTGTAGGTAGTCATCTTGTTGTTAGCTTCATTTTACAGCCCTAAGGAATTTTTTTTTCTCTTATTTGCACAATTTTTGCTACCAAACTCGGCTGAGCAGACATTTCATCAGTGGAAAATACAATAGTTAATAAGGATGAATGGCAAAAGGATTACAGTACAAAATTGAAAAGTTTTAAGTGGAAAGAAGGAAACTCATGAAGCAATAAAAATAATTTTCTACTATTCTAAGTCAATGACCCAGAGCTTAAACACATTTAGTGTTAGAATTTAGACAATCCTTACTGTATAATCTCACCTAGCATTTAAGCCATTGTCACATATCATCGGCTCCAATACTGTTTTCTTTTCCAACAAAGATATTTGTCGAGGATCAGCCTACGTGCAATGAATGTGCTTATACACAGTTTATATGTGAAATCCATCCAGAGAATTTTTACAGCTTCCAAGGTGCTCTAAGTATGTACAGAAGTAGAGGTAGAAACAGAGGAGATAATTTGGGCTCTTCAACAATCCTTTCTCACTGATCACAGAGAGAATCACCACAGGTTGCAGAGAGAGCAAGTTAAGGCACAGTTTAGTTCAGCATAGTTAGGAAACCATATGATAATTTATTTTCTAGGCAGCTGATACAAAAGCACACATACTGCAGATAAACAAAGACTAAGATAAAATATCATGTGTTCTGGCCAATTAGTCCTCTCATCCACAGGGAAATAATTAACTTAAATCCAAAACTTTCTCACCTCCACCATTTAAAAACTGACAAGCAAAATCTTAACCTCCTGCAGTTTACTCAAATCTGAATCCTAGTTTGATGACTTGCATATTGGGTTTGAGTGGCAAGGTTTTGGGAGTGGAGGGGATACAGTGGTAGCTTCTGTAAGAACCTGCTAGAAGGTTTGCCTGTGTCCAACAGACTGAATGTCAGTTGGATCCAAGCATTTAAGAAGGGGAAAATAAAACCTAGCTGTGCATTTACAGTAAAAGAGAGGAGTGAGAATATGTGAGAGAAACTGCAGACACCAAGGTCAGTGATGAAGGAGGCAGAGGAGGTGGTCTAGGTGCCCGAACTGGGATTCCCCTGTAGCCCATTGTGCAGCCCATGGTGAGGCAGATTGTCCTGCAGCCCCTGAAGGTTAGCAGTGGAGCAGATATCCACCTGCAGCCCATAGAGGATCCCATGCCAAGGCAGGTGGATGCCCAGATGGAAGCTGAGATCCTGTGGGAATCCCATGATGGAGCAGGTTTGCTGGCAGGGCTTGTGATCCTACAGGGGATCCATGTTAGGGCAGTCTGTTCCTGAAGGCCTAGACCTTGTGGAAGGGACCCATGCTGGAGCAGTTTGTGAAGAACTGCAGTTTGTGGGAAGGACTCATATTGGAGAACTTTGTGGAGAGCTGTCTCCATTAGGAGGGATCCCAAACTGGAGTAGCGCAGGAGTTTGAGGAGTCCTTCCCCTGAGGAGGAAGGAGCAGCAGAAACAACGTGTGGTGACCAGACTGTAACCCCCATTCCCTGTCCCCCTGCACTGCTAGTGGGGAGGAGGTAGAGAAATCAGGAATGAAGTTGAGTTTGAGAAGAAGGGAGGGGTGAGGGGAAGGCGGTTTTTAAGATTTGGGTTTATTTCTCATTATCCTCCTCTGATTTGACTGGTAATAAATTAATTTCCCAAAGTTGAGTCTGTTTTGCCTGTGATGGTAATTGGTGAGTGATCTCTCCCTGTCCTTATCTCGACCCATGAACCTTTCAGTGTATTTTTTCTCCCTTGTCCAACTGAGGAGAGCAGTGATAGAGTAGCTTTGGTGGGCACCTGGTATCAAGCCAGGGTCAACCCACCGCAAATGTTTATTCCTGTAGTAACTCTGGTGTTGAGATCTCTACTCCAATCCAACATATATTAAAAAAAAAAAAAAAAAAATATATATATATATATATTCCTGTATATTGAAAATATGACTTGAAGACTAGATGCAGTCAAAACTATTTTTGTGTGACTGTATGTGTACTTTTTCTGTTAAGGACATGCAAAAGTCTGTGTGGGAATAATACACAGTTACTGCTTCCCACTTAGAGATGTAGCCTAGTAGCTGATTAGAGAAGTAACTAACACAAAAAGATCCTTCCAAGCGTTGAGAAAAATCCTCTATGTTTGTAAGTGTGTTTAAAATTAAAATGCATGGAGCTTTCCAGATCAGTCAACACTGCAAAAACTGTCAAGAAAAGTTCCAAAGTTCTTAATTTAGTAGAATTTGCTGCTTTTAGGTAATCCCTTAGCCACCTAGCAACAGAACAAAGGTTATAATACTTGGAGACTTAAATTCACACTGGCTGAACAAGAGGGAAAATTGCAATGTGCAAGATTGGAGGACACAGAGAGACCAGGGTTTCTAGTAAGTCAAACTGAGTAGGCCACACACCAGGATGTAGAAGTGGTACGTCTTTCCTACACAACTTACACAGTAACATATATTAAATACAGATGTCCACCATCCCCATCTTTCTTGCCATCCTCAGCACAAGCCTATCTGCATCACAATCTTCCTTACTGTAGTACAAGTTCAAAACTCTTATCAACACACCTGATGGTATATTAATTTTTCAAAAATCTCCCTTACAACTTTTATGATACATTTTGTATTTTATTAGATATACTCAAGCAGTAGCCTCCAAGTGCCTCCTACAGAGAGGGCTCTAGTGGTGGGCTGACTCTAAACAATGAAGTTTTGCTATGAACACATGCAGATGTAATCTTAGGGTATGAGAATACTGTTTTTCACATCAAGTACTGTCTCTTACTCTCATTTAAATCCAGGAAGACTGAATCTGAAAGAAAATTGTTACTCAAGCTAAGACAGACAATCTGAATCTGGACTGTGTTAATTTTTGTTTGATTTCATACAATCCAAAAGTTGTAGAGTAATTTATGTGTCTACAAACAGATATAGCCCAAGACATTTTTTAATTTCTGTGGACAAAAGACAGCCACATGAATGTGAAGGAGAGGGGGTGGTAGCACAAGAATCTTTGCAATCCTTTTGTTTATGCTTCCTTCATTGGTATGTAATAGTTCAATTGTTCCCTATTTTTCTCTCTTTTGCAAAGTATTTATTATTTTTCAGCTATTCTTTCCTTTTTTGAACAAAACAAAACAAAAAATGTTTCCTACTCATCAGCACCTGGAGTTCAAATGAGTAACCCTTCAGGGAACCCATACTTTGGCAAACATTCATTATCCAAGAGTAATTAACCTACTCCCATATAAAAATGTCTCATCATACAATAAGCATCCTCTCCTACAGATACAGTTCCAAGATTCTAAGCTTGTCCCTATTGTAGACAAACATATCTCTTGAATTTTAAATGTAATAATGCTTTTAGTTCTGGGATATAAGTCATTCTAAGGTAAAGGTGCACTGACCTTGGTAATAATAAAAATCTCACTGTGGTTTCCTATACCTTGAAGTTATCTCATTTCACTTTGACTCTTTTCAAATAGTGAATTGAAAATAAAAACAGAAATACAGGGTATTTATCAGGGAGGTTGAAAGCTCTTAGCATTTTAAATGCTACCAATACTAAATTTGGTAGGGAGCAGAAATCCAACTGAGGAGAAAATTTTTCCCATAAGCATTCTTACATGTCCAAGTAAGTTTCACCGTATCTGCTAAATTATACTTATTTGCCTATACTCTTCTCAGTAGATTATAGTATCTTTGTATAAAAACAATTGTTTTGATCAGACTCTAAACATTATTCTCACTCTGATCTTAATACTTGCAATGAGGTTGATAATATACTAAAATAACCTTTGCAAAGATAACATGAAGTTACTTTTATTCCCAAAGCTAAATGTTAGCATCTCTCAACTCCAAAATCTTGCAAGAAAAGGTTGTACATAATGTTCATCAGGCTCTTTGATTTAGAAATTGTCCCAGAAATTCCTTCCTGTTTTTCTATACGGATAGAAACCTCCCCACTCAGCAAATGTATCATAAAGAGACAATTTGAAGATATCTAGGTCACAATTTGCTTTCCAGAATGACCAATGGGCTATATCTAAACTATATCCTTCCATTATGAGTGTTATTCAAATTCTAGAAATGGGTCATTCAAGAAAGACCTTTTCCATTTGTCAGAGCAATGTTTCACATCCAGCAGACAGAGAAAGACTGTAAGATCCTCTGCTCTTTTCCAGTTTTACAGTTAAGTGAGAAAGTCTGATTTAAATTTAAAACAGTGCTAGAGATTTTTCAAAAACATGATCAGAAACATTTGTTGTGAAACCAAGCTTTGGGTCTGTTCAGTCATACTTGTTTGAATAAAATATCCAGCTTTAAACTACATGCAGTCAAATTTTAACAGTTACATAAAGACAACCTTGGTTTAGTTTTAGAATAAGAAAATTAAAAAGACCAATTCCTTCTGAAACCATTGGATTTAGAAATCAACTGGTTCAGATCACCCACAAATGAACTTCACAGGATGTCGCTGCCTCACTGGAGATGGTGGCAAACTGCATTATATATTCAATTAGGTTTGACTGAGATAAATGTTGTTTGGGCTTTTTTTCATCATTTCTAGGAGTTACCAACTTCATGAAGCAGCTGGCTCCAGTGTGATAAGGAGCTGACCTCAGGATTATACTATTATCTGAAAAGAGCAAAGGTTGAAGTAACTGCTTCTGAATAGAAAAAGATAGCAAATGTATCCATTTGTAAGAAAATAATAGATAATTTGCTCAGTGGAAAGGTTCTCACTTAGTAAAACTGATTTGGCCAAAGGTATTTGCAGTCACTTGGTACAAGTGATGAAAATATTAAAATAATTGTTAGACAAATATTTCATGTTTCTTTCTTTATAGAGGATCAGTATTTCCCGAATTCTTATAAATGAAAGATTCAATGGATTGAACACTTTTTCTTTTTTTCAGTTTATTTATGCTGTGAGATGATTGCTGAAGCCCTGTGAATAGGTGATCAGCATCAAAATCAAAAGCTGTTTCATACCAGCTATTACAAAACAGACCAAATGCGTTTTTATGAATCTGTGTTTCTGTCGCATTACACCATAGTCACTAGAGTTTGGACTGAGGGGAAAAAAGAAAAAAAAATAAATGCAGGAAGGTCAGAAATATACTATGTCCTGATGGGAAATCAGTACTCTGGTTCTCCATAACAGCGATCTTATATAGCATTATAATTTGGATATCCTGAAGATATGAGTCACCATCTAAATTGACTATATGGCAAAGCCAGATTCAGTGGAAAAACTAGAAAAATATAGTGGTCCATATTGTTGAACACAAGAGGAAGTTTGGACATAGGTCCAGGGCTGGTACAGGGAATGCTAAAAAACTAGGTACCAGTTTCGGAAATATTTTAGGCTCTAAAGGATGGGCATTATACTTAGATTATGTATATGATGATTCCTGTATGGTAGTTATCTTCCCAATGCAGAGAAAAAGAATGAAAATCAATAGCAATACTTGAATATATAAAATGCCACAAACCTTCAGGTAAACTCAATTGACCATTTCATGTGACTGGCAAAAGCAGACACAAAAGCTGCAAACATGACAAATGTATTTTAAAATTAAAACTCCTGAGGGAAAAAAAAAATACTACTCAATTGTTTTATAAAAAAAAGATTCTAGAATCAGCAAGCATGCATGAAATTGTATTGGGAAACAGTTCTCTCTGGGTTGCATATACTTGTGTTTATGTAGCTCTGATTATTGGGTTTTTATGAAACATAATCAAAATCCTACTGAAGAATTAAAGTGCTTCTTATGTCTAGTGTTCTCTTACTTCAGACATATTCTTAATGACATCATATTTGCTTCTTTTCGGAAAAAACCATAGTATTAGAAACATGAAAAGCCAAAAAGAAACAGTAGCATTGTGTCAGGAACAGGTACCTTGATTTCATGAAACTTTTCTGAATAAGAAAGGATGAAGAGTAAACAGAAATAATATATGATATAGAAACTTTAGAAAAGAGTTTTCTGTAAGCAAATCTTTAAAGGTGCATTTCCATCAGCATACTGTATATTTGCTTTCACAACAAGCTGCGCTTCATTTATTCTGGAAAAGAGAGATATTAACTCGTCTTCCTATTCTCAATTTTATCCAATACAGGCAACCTGAATTTGGCATTTTATTGTCTCAGCATCACTTGGGTAATGAAAATATCTGAAAAAAAATTCTGTATGCTAGCTATGTATGTTTGTATATATGTCTCCATATAAAAAATATACCTGTCTTTATTTCCAGAAGCCACATCTTAGCATAAGATTCCTTAGATTTTTGACTACTCATCATGGCTTTTGTTTTTACTTTTGGTTACATCCTTATTCCATTCTTCCTCTATTTACAATTGCTTTTGCATGACTACCACTATCTATACATATCTATATGTATGACCACCTGGGTAGACATATAGGCTCTAGATAGCTTTATCCATTTACTTGTTTGGTAAATGTAAAATAAGAGAAGAAGGAAGTGAAATCAGTACCAATTTGCTTGACTTTAACAGTTAATAATCTACAGTGATACAGCAGCTGCTATATCAGCAATGCTCCCTGTAATCAAACTAGGAATCTCTAAGAGTGTCAAGACAAACAGATGAAATGGAAACTGTCATCTTCTCCCACTGTAAACTCTGTACTCATGGATTAGATATGTCTATCTTGTCAGTCTCTAGCCTTTGTATTTCCAACAAATCATAAGCTAAATGCTTCCAAGCATTTTTATTTTCTTTGGTGAGAATACTATTATCACTCCATTTTCTTGACATAGTGTGTGATATTAAAACCCTCCACTTTTAGTTTTTAAAGGTAACCACCACCATTATTAATCAAAAATCCAGTAAAACAGTACATGTAAGAGTACAACCAAAGACAAACATGCTTGGAAATAAAATCCCTACATTCCTGTCTGGAAGATATTGGATGAGAAGGTAATTTTTTTTTTTCTATTCTCAGTTATTTTGTTTTGTTCAGCGCTAGTGCAATCTTTGAAGCCTCACCCTTCAATATCTGTTACAAAAACACCTCTGCCAGTTTACTTTTCTCATCAATATTCCTTTCCTATGTTTGTAAAGGCCTGTGGTCTCATGAAAAAAAAAAAAAAAACACACCAAAAAAACCACTGCACAAACAATTGAGAAAAGTACACTTATACTCAAAGGAATAATTTTGAAATCAGACTAGTGAAATTTTTAAAAAATCCAGTCATTATTGCTCAGATTATCATGATCTGCACATAGAGCCAAGTAACTGACTGACAACACTAGCCACTTGGCTGCATTTCCACTACATGGAACTCAGGAGTAAGAGGCATATTTTGTGAAATGAGAGGGGATGCAGCTTTTCAGACTAAAGCTCCATCTACTCTGGCAGTCAAAGAGGCTACCTAAGAAGTAGTAAGAACAAGATAAATGTATTTGATATGTACCCCAAGTACTCTCCTGACCAAATAGTAGAAACAAATGCAAATGGCTTTCAAAGCTAACTCAGAAGTTAAATACCAGAGGGGATCAGGACAGTCCTCAAGCTGTGTTTCACTCAAGTAGAAAGCTAACCATCACCTGCAAAGCACTGTTGTTCTGCATTTACTCAGAAACTCTCTCTGAGAACACCTAACACCATAATAGTTAAATACTGTGGCTTCTCACTGATGTTACTACAATCATTATGTGCTAGCAAAGAATACCTGCTTTCTATAGCATGAAAAGAAATGACAGCAACCTGATATACCAACCATGTTATCTACTCCAATATATACTAAAACTTCATCTAGATTTGTATCCACTGTTATCTTTTCCATTTGGTCTACAGATAGATCCTTTATAGAAGGATGTCAAGAGCTCACCTTCCACCTCCTACTGATCCCTCTTAGTTACATACTAGTGAAAGAAATCAGGTTGGCATCCTAAGTATTCACTTTATATATTTAAGAAATAATAGTGCACACTTTTAATAACATACAGCATCAAAGAAACTTATTTACTAAGTATAGAAAATCAGCTTTCAATCTCTTTTAATTCATTCATTGGTTTCTTCTGCCTAAGCAGCTACTGCAAATTCACTGTTCCTGTGCTGGCATATGAGTAATAGTAATTACTTGGATAAGTCTATACAGTCAACTACTTCAACCACATTGTATTAAAAATACAGCAAAACTCACTCCTTATCACCATCAAAAATGTTTTCCAGAGATTGGATCCTTTTCTGTCAATATACTTCAAACTAAGGTAAAATGAACATCAATTTCAGTTTTCATAGGAATGTGAATCAAACCTTGAATCAAATGAAGTCTCGAACCCACCTAGACATTTTTTGTTAAACCAACATTCTCATAGAGGCCAATGAAACTTTTAAACTTGAGAAAGGTTTTGTTTTATAGAAATGGGAACGTAAACATCTCAAGAGGAAGAAGATTGGAATACATTGTACAAGAAAAAATAACAATGAGAGGTTCTATTAAGAAATTTTCCTCTTGTTCACTATGTCACTGAAGAGTATTAGTCAAACTCAGTGACTTTTAGGATCGTGGCAGTCTCCACACAATCATCTCTGGGTATCTAGGAAGACTCTCCTTCTGTCACTGCTGTGACAGAGCAGTATCTGCCCTCCGCTCTTTGCAGGGGTCTCCTTGCTGTCCAACAGGCTTCCTGCATTCTTACTCTGCTTTTTCTCCTGACTTACTCTGCAGGCTATAAGAGGAGCTGCTCTCAAGAGAAGAATAAATCTCTACCTAAATCTGTGATCCTTTTTTTATTAAATTGAAGGTAAGATCTAAAAAGAAACACGTAAAAAATAGTGTCTTTTCCCCATTAATTTCTAGGGGTGTTTTTTTATTGTTGTTTTTGTTTTATTTTTATTTGGGTTTTTTGTGTGTGTGTGGGTTTGGTTTTTTTGGTTTTTTTTTGTTTGTTTGTTTGTTTTTTGTTTTGTTTTGTTTTGTTTGTTTTTTTTCATTTTTGTTTTTGTTGTTTTGTTTTGTTTTGTTTTCCCCTAGGAAATGAAAATTGGGATACTTCTATATCTTTTATCATTTAAGGTACATTTTTATTCTTTTCTTTCCCTGATGTTGACATATGGGATTTTCAAATATCATGCAGAAGCATATAGTAGAAATGGGTAACTCCCCTGATATTATATGTACAAGTAATTCCTTTAAAATATTATAAAGCCTTGAATGCTACTGATACTGAACTGTTGACCTGCCTATTTCTTTCCTTCTCCATTTACTATTCTCCAGCCACATTCCTTATGAGCAGTTTTCAGAAAGTCTTCCACTATTGCAACATCCACTAATTTTCTTGTATTCTTGAAGCTCTTGAAGTTATGTGAGCCCATTAATTAAGTTTCTTTAATTTCTGTGGTTTTCGTCCTACTACCTGTGCATTGCATTAGACTTCTATATTCTGTTTCTTACTGAATGCTGAGGGAAAGTATCCTATTTACTATTTTCTATTCCAACTACCTTTTATTTCTGTGGAAAAAGAACACTTGCTCATTTGATTTCCTTTCAAGTCCTAACATGAGTTCCATTTTTATAATCCTCTTGCACCCTTATCATCTCAATTACTCCCCTAGTGCTTTGTCCCTACAAGCAATTTTCCTGTTGATCAATGGTTTACCAATTGTAAACTCCCTAGTTCTTCCCCATCCCTTTATTTTCTGCTGGCTATCCATTTGATTTCCCATTCAAACTTTTCCTACGTTTTTTGTGCCTCTTTTCTCTTTCTGTGTCCAAGAAGTTCTGAAACCGTAATGAGATTCCAAGCTTCCTCTATTCTTTGGGAAATGTGCAGGTAATTAACAATGTTTTCTTCAACCAGTAAAGGATAAATCTGTCTTGAAAGATACAAATTCTACAATAACTGACATTTTGACAGCAAGCTTATTAATGTGAGTTCACTAGTAACTAGGAGACAAACCTTAATATCTGGTCTTGACTAAGATAGATACTCTGAAAACAGTCACTTCTTCAGTAATTTGGTAAATTTTTTGGCAAGATCCACTGAAGCACATGAAGAACAAAATTATGATACAGTATTACTTTGCTTTCTTTGTACTTTAAAAAGCCTCCTGTAATTTCCCAGTGGGAAACAGAGTGATATCTTCTGTAAATTAGTCCTTTCTGGCAGCCTGAGACACTTTCTAATGACCTGTACTTTCCACATCAGAACTGCATACATTATTTGTTTTTCAGCAGAGTATTTCCAGGGAAATACAAGCATGTGTTTAACCTTTTGTTTGGCATAAATGGGAAAACATTACCTTCTTTCTCCAAATATATGCAAAAAATAACATTATAACAGAAATACATCAGAAATTCAGGTAAAGGTGAGAAAATGGCCTGCTGTAAATCTTCTTCCAAGGTACACAACACATGCTGCATCTAAGACATCATTTTTCATAGAAGCATGTTGATGTGACACATGAAACTTAAGGTGTCAGGCCAGCAGATTGACTCATGTAATGTTAGAAAATTCTATATAATAAATAATCTTCTCCAAATGTGGCTTAACTCTGTAACTATAAATAAAAATATTGTAAACATACAGAGACTTTTAAAAATATGCTTCTGTTGAATGTCATTTCAGTCCCTGGGGATCAAAACATCTCTTTCACCAGCACCTTTTTGCAACTTCAAGCATGTCTATCCAATGAAACTTACTGGCATAATGGAATATCATCTTTGATAACACATTTTCCTCCATTTTTGCAGTAATCTTCTGGACAAACTGCAGAAATAGAAGTAAAAATTACAATTTAAAAATTATGCCCTCATTATTATATTTGTCATTGCCTGATTTTCAAAATGGCAGAATATTCACACCTGTCATTTTGGCTCTAAGCAATTCCAAAGCCTCTACCTTTAGACCTTGACTTGGTGATGCAAATGTCATATCAAAAATCCATTATAGTCAATGGACTCCTCTTGAGCTTATAGAAATTCTGGTGCTTCACTTGAACAGGCTTGTAATTTTTCTTAAGTCAGAGGGTCACTTTGACTCCAGATATTGAGCTTTTGCCACTTATTTGATTTTCAAATAGACAAGAATCTATAAAATAAGAGCCAGAAGAACTGAACTTATATTTAATTAGTACCTAAGCCTACTTTATTATTAATAGTTTGTATATAGGGATGATGAATAGACACTTGTGTGTCACCAAACTTTTTATTAAAGCTGTCCAGAATTTTATTACTTTGAATCAGATACTAATAAGAAATAGAGAAATGAGTCTCAAAAAGGTAAAGGTGATTAAATAGAGGGGTAATACACTCTTTTCAGTAATATATTATTATCAGCTTTTGACATCCCTTAACACGGATTTCTACATCATCACATTTAGTTTTGCTGAAGTTTCATTTTACATCCTTACAGCATGAAAAACTCGAAATGCAAATTCCCTCTTCTTTAGTAAGAAGATAATTTGTAAAATGCAAATTAGATCTACAGAATTTTGGATATATGCTACATAGAATTGTTTGCTGAGGCACATAAATAGTGATATTCAGTGTGGACACCTTCAGTTTTAAGAAGAAATTTTGGAAAGTATATTACTTAAAAGATCGACTATCTGACAAAATAGCAGAAGATTTGTAATTTACTCTCATGCAAGTTTACTAGTTTATGTTTTATATTCTTCCACAATGAAATAATTTCTGAATATTTTACTATTCATTTAAAATACTTCTTATAAATCATATTTACCAAGTATATATTCTCCCTGCATTGTAAAATTGGTCATTTTTTATGTTAATATACGATTTTTTTCTCTCCCATTAAAAAAATAATAAATATAACAAAAATATATAATGAACACAGTACTTGCAGGTAAGTTTCACTTTCAGAGAAAACAGTGAAAGCTTCCTACCAGGCAGTGAATGTAAAATTTTGTGAACAAACTTTTAATATACTATACTGAACTATATTACTACAACACATAATATATATTGTGAACTTTATCATGTAACTCATAATGAATTAAAAGAACAGAGAGTTAAATTCTCAGACAATGCAACTGCATCAAAGCTGGGGGAGTACTGTGAATGCAGAACTGGCCCAGAGTTTGTATTTGGCTTGGAGGTGAACTGCAATCATTTCGTGTCAGTCAATGCAATGCTTTGAATCTACATTTCATTATTTATGTCATCATGCATGCTTTTGTTAGATTTGTTAATAAAAATCTGATTCAGATGGGATGTATATTATTTTCATGTTTTTCTCTTTCTCTATCACTTAACTATTTCAAACCAAACCTGAATATTGTTGAAAAAGCACTGTGCTGAAAAAAAATCTATTATATTTTCTTTTCCAAAACACTTGAAGCACTTTGTACATTTGAAAAACAACAACAAAACAAACCCCCCCCCCCCCAAAATCTATCAACTCAGAAATGTGAATTAACTTAAGTGTGCTATTCAGTTGGCTAAAATCAAGATAGTGCATTAGTAATATACTACACAGGTTTTTTTTTTAAACAATGTGTTTATACATTAAGAAACGACCCTTGTGAAGATGCTAACTAAGCATATTATTTTCTATAAAATTTGATATAATTTGATTAAATTTTATCAGAGGTAATTCAGTCAAGTTTGAGGACCGCCTAAAGATTTACTAGGAAATTACTATATATTTTTTGGTATTAAATGGTATTTTTATGTAAAACTAACAAAGTACCTGAACAGCTGGACTCATCAACATTGAAATCAATGCAGTCTGCAATGCCATCACAACGTTGGGAGATTTCTATACATTGATTTGTTGACGCACATAACAAAGAACCATCAAAACAATCTTTAATGGCTGAAACGAAAAGTAACGTGACAGTTATTATATTAATCTTTTTCTTACTGTTAAAAAATTACCAGAAAAGTGGATACATACTATGGTATATAAACTTGCATCTGTGTGACTTCTACGAGCTTTCATCTTCAAAGACATACAACTTTACTATTGAGTAGTCAAATAAGTAAACAAACAGTGCACAGATGTTACAGAAGCTGGATCTTCCCATGTTATATTTGTGAAGAAGAAGAAGGCATATTTACTTATATCGTTGACAGAGTAAGCTTCAAAACACCAATGAAAACCCATAAAAAGATTTTCACAAAATATAATCAACTCTCATTCATAACCCAGTTTTAAAAGAATGGAATGAATTTTTAAAGAAAAATTTCAAAATTGACATGATACAGTTTCTTCTATTACAGGAAAGCAATTACTAAGAGATAGTGTATTAAAAATATAGAAAAACTATACTGAAAAGTCTAAACATGCACACCTTTTTTATTCTTGGGCATTCAGTTATATTTTCTGTTTGTCCAGAAGAATTATGAGGGGCAAATCTTGCTGGAACCACATAAGCCTTCAGGTAAGTCACTGATCTACATGATGTACCTGATGGTCCTGCAGATTCCTGAAGAGTGTAGCACCATTTGTCATTTTATCTTGCACAATGTTATCTTATGCTGCCTTATACTATTGTTTTCTAAGGTATTTGTTTAGGTAATTTAAGTGTAAGTCTGTCATGATGACACTAATGCAGATCGGAGGGAACCCTCCTGACTCCATCAGTTAGATATATTCACACTAGCTTGTGAGTGTGAATATTTAAAATACCCCACTGATGCATCTGAACTTCATCCTTTCCTGCTCCTGGGTTCAAGAGACAGTGTACATGGCAATAAGCCTCCCAGGCTGGATGACCAGGCTACTGTAGGATATATTTGTTGTTTCAGATATAATTTAAATCATTGGTCTATATAGACTGCAAAAGTGTGCTAAATTTTAAAAACAGCAGTTCAATTTAGACCATAATAATGGAGGCACATCTTAACAGTGAACTGTTGCCAGTTTTGATATTCTTTCAGAAATATGAAATTACTCATGTGAGCAAGGATTTGTGGGATCAAACATTTTAATTACATGCACTGACTATTTACTAAAGTCTGCAAGAAATTCAGTAGAAGAATACTAGTAACTATAAAAAAGATCTTGATTTTGGTTTTGGTTTCAATTTACCTTTGTGAGAATTTAAAAGTTCTGGCTTATTTTAAGCTATCAATATTCTGTTTTGCATGTTTGTTTATAACAAAGGCTCTTCAATTGACTGGAGAAGTCTTGACACTGAAGAGAGAATTTGCTGCTAGTGACAGCAGGATGAAAGCAACAAGAAAAACAAAAATTTCCTTTTCTGCTCTCCATTCCCTTGACCACTCAGTCTGGCAGAACAGGCTGTGGCAGACTGCAAAACCCCAGCAGATTACAGCACAATTCACAAGTGATCATAAGTGATCATTTGAACACAAATGCCCAGATTGTAAATGGCATTGTAAATTACATGTTCATACTAGGACTTTAACAGAAACAAAGCTGAAAAATTAACAAAGATATTCTTTTTATGTTCTTCAGACCTTTCTTGCCTGCATGTGTATTTTGAGGATGCTGTAAACTATAGATATAGAATACTACTTATGCTTTGTCAGACTAATACAAAAGTTCAGTTCTTGAGCTCCCAAGTTCCACTGAGACCTGTGGCAAGGACAGAAAGTATCATTTAGTCCTTTATTAGTTCCCCTAGTACTGGACTGGCTGCTGGACTCATACTTAAGAGTAAAATAGAAGAAATGCTAATTATTCTTATTTCTGTTGGTCCATTTAGATCTGTTAATCATCAAGGTGGTTTTGACATGTCCCTTTACCTGGAACTTCCTACACTGAGATCTTTATACAGATTACAGAAGGAATAGTCATAGCAATAGATCCAACTGCTGAACACTTTGCACAAATCCAACATTTAAGACAGAAAGGCCAATGATACTAAATCATTGGTGTCAAGGTAAACAATGTTAAGAGCATATTTTATAAATTATGTTTTTAATCTTACTGCATTGAAACTAAAATTATTATTATTTACTCTAAACAGAGTTGCAAGTAGCTTAACATTTCTCCATCTAGTTATCTTTTACTTTCATGAGAGGACTTAAGTGTTTTGTGGTTAAAAACACTAAATTGAGGCATTAACAACTATGAAGACACGAAAGTGAAAATATCAACTTTTCACCTACATTTTCTGGGTCCAAATTAAGTCTGTAGAAAGGATATTAGCACTTCAGCTGGGGTCTGTGAAAGAGTAAGTCTATACCCCATTGCTGCTAATATATTTATTTTAAACCCTTACCATTGTAACCAGGAAATTAAAAAAAGTAATGATTAAATATGTGAGATAAATTACCCTTCACTAAAATTGACACCAAGAAGTGAATTTGCCAAGTAGAACATCTCTAACTAGAAAACAGTTCCTAGATTTTCTCATTAAAAGCAGACAGTAATAAAATCCACATTAATAAGTATAAAACAGTATTGACATAATACCGTAACACATAACTTCTGAGTGAACTCTACAGGAAATTCTGTCTGCATAAATCTCTAAGTCATTCAGAAAACCATTTCTGTGGTAGAAATTGTGGTTTTAGTAGAAATCTGACTAATGCATTTTTTTGTTGGTTTTCATTTGTCTTGACCTTCTTCTGGGTTTTATCTCTGCAAAATGTAAGATGCATTTTGACAACTGGTCTTCATCCTAGAAGAAAACTATCTCTCATGAATTCCCCAAAACAGGAGCCAGAACCCTTTTTACCATCTATTGTTACATTTAAATCAATGAAATTGCTAAGAGATGTGGCACACATAAAATGAAAGGTGCCAGCAATTGCTAAACTGAAATGTTCTACAATCAGAAAAAATATTTGATCTGCATCAAGAAATAAAACCAACATTTGCTACTTAAAACTTACCCTGTGTCCATAACTGCTTAGGAAAAAAAACCTCTCAATTTCAATCCAAAAACTCCCAAAAGCCCCACTCCCAATCTGTGCTATTATTACAGTATACATGCACTAGAGTTAAAAGCAACAATCAATTTTATAGATTATTCAAAAATTGTAATAAATAAAATTTATGAAATATTTACTATTTCTCTCACTTTTTTTTTCTGTCAACAAACATATATGGTTATTCACATTTTGAAACAGCTAGAGATGAAATGCTGCACTCTCGTGGCATATACATTTTGTTGGGAGAACCAGCTGTGACAGTAATCAGCTTTTCACTGATTCCAGTCCAAACTACCACTAACCACTTTCTTTTTGCTTTATCTCCAACAAGTATCGTGTTCAGAAAAGAAATGTGAGTTGCTGCTTCTGTATTCTTATCCTACATTGTCAACACTTACATATTTAAACAGGCAAAACTGAATTTTGGAGTGTGATTACAGATCTGGCCCAAAGATACCACTGGCCTTCTGGGTCATAAGAGCACACTGCTGGTTCATAGTTAACTTACTGTCCGCCAGGACTCCCAGGTCCTTCTCTGTGAAGCTGCTTTCCAGTAGGTCAACCCCTAACCTCTACTGGTGCATGGGGTC